>JAVYIG010006321.1:0-119993 GCA_035222895.1 Strongylocentrotus droebachiensis | reverse complement strand
GGTCACTTGGAAGAGTACCAGTCATAGTAGTGAGAATGAAACGTGTACCGTAATTGACGGTGTATAAACCGCACCTTTTTTGCCGCCGAAAAAAATTCAAAGACGGGAGTGCGGTTAATACACGGTACACCCCCCAAAAAAAATTTAAAAATCGGTGTGTTGACTCACCACTCGGAAACTAAAACAACACTCAAATTTGTCTGTCATCTTGGTTTGAAAGTAATCTTTCTGATAGATCTCAATATGTAGTTTATAATAATAATTCCTCCAATTTTTCTTCTATTACACGGCGTTCCACAAGGTTCTATCCTAGGTCCTCCTCTGTTTTTAAAATTTATATTAATGATCTTACACATTCAGTTTTTTAACATGGCAAAAAAAAAAGAGGGGTGCGGTTAATACACGAGGGCGGTTTATACACTGTTAATAACGGTAATACCTTTCAATATAAATGAATACACATATCCATTGTAAAATGATACAACAGAATACTAGAAATTATCTAAATGATTAAAACAGAATGCTATCTCTGGGGGCACGCTACTAGAGTCCTATCTCGCACCCCGGGGCAACGTGTCAGACACGGCTGGTTGTTGCAACTACTTCGAAGATCGAGATACATTAATCTTGATCTAAGGAGACACGAACGAAAGAAAGAACGATCTCCATATTGAATACTACCAAAGACATTCCTTGCTTTGTCTTAAACAGGATCTACCAGACACAGCCAAGCTCTTGAGACAGGACAACTACAGCCATCAAAAGCTTCAGGAGTACGCTCGTGAGGCGGCAGACTTCTGCACCAACTTCCAGCTCCCGACCTTGGACTATGCCCTCAATCACCACGGCAAGCCAGACGTGGCCATGTTTGACTTCACGTCTATCTACGCAGCTGATAACGCGGCCAGGGTTCTGGACAGGAATGGACACAAGCTGCTGCTGGCGTTGGTGGGGGATAGTTTATTGGAGGTAGGTGGTCATGGTAGTCTGTAGAGGGGTTCAGTTTACTAATCATGGAAGTATGTTCTGGACAGGAATGGACACAAGCTGCTGCTGGCGTTGGTGGGGGATAGTTTATTGGAGGTAGGTGGTCATGGTAGTCTGTAGAGGGGTTCAGTTTACTAATCATGGAAGTATGTTCTGGACAGGAATGGACACAAGCTGCTGCTGGCGTTGGTGGGGGATAGTTTATTGGAGGTAGGTGGTCATGGTAGTCTGTAGAGGGGTTGGTGGGGGATAGTTTATTGGAGGTAGGTGGTCATGGTAGTCTGTCGAGGGGTTGGTGGGGGATAGTCTATTGGAGGTAGGTGGTCATGGTAGTCTGTAGAGGGGTTGGTGGGGGATAGTCTATTGGAGGTAGGTGGTCATGGTAGTCTGTCGAGGGGTTGGTGGGGGATAGTCTATTGGAGGTAGGTGGTCATGGTAGTCTGTAGATGGGTTGGTGGGGGATAGTCTATTGGAGGTAGGTGGTCATGGTGGTCTGTAGAGCGGTTGGTGGGGGATAGTTTATTGGAGGTAGGTGGTCACGGTAGTCTGTAGAGGGGTAGGTGGGGGATAGTCTATTGGAGGTAGGTGGTCATGGTGGTCTGTAGAGCGGTTGGTGGGGGATAGTTTATTGGATGTAGGTGGTCACGGTAGTCTGTAGAGGGGTTGGTGGGGGATAGTCTATTGGAGGTAGGTGGTCATGGTGGTCTGTAGAGCGGTTGGTGGGGGATAGTTTATTGGAGGTAGGTGGTCACGGTAGTCTGTAGAGGGGTCGGTGGGGGATAGTCTATTGGAGGTAGGTGGTCATGGTGGTCTGTAGAGCGGTTGGTGGGGGATAGTTTATTGGAGGTAGGTGGTCACGGTAGTCTGTAGAGGGGTTGGTGGGGGATAGTCTATTGGAGGTAGGTGGTCATGGTGGTCTGTAGAGGGGTTGGTGGGGGATAGTTTATTGGAGGTAGGTGGTCATGGTAGTCTGTAGAGGGGTCAATTTACTAATCATGGAAGTATGTTCTGGACAGGAACGGACACAAGCTGCTGCTGGCGTTGGGGGATAGTTTATTGGAGGTAGGTGGTCATGGTAGTCTGTAGAGGGGTTCAGTTTACTAATCATGGAAGTATGTTCTGGACAGGAATGGACACAAGCTGCTGCTGGCGTTGGAGGGGGAAAGTCTATTGGAGGTAGGTGGTCATGGTAGTCTGTAGAGGGGTTCAAGTTACTAATCCGTCCCTTGGATAGGACGTTAAATGGAGGCCCATGTACAGGAGAGTCACCACCCTTGCACGTTAAGAACCATTGCACTATTCATATAAGAGTAGAGGGAAACCTTAGTGTAATGGTCCACCTGCACTCCCCAATCAGGCCGAGTATACGCATCTGCAGTATTGAAGGAGACAGATTATCTTGAAGAAGAGAGAAGAAGAGTCATGGAATTTTGTTTTTGCTGCAAGAAGTTAAACGGAGAATGCCAAGTGCAAAGTTTATCTTGTATGCAGGGCTCGACACTAATAGATGCCCGGGCCATATGGGCACCCAAAACCTACGGCCGCACCCAATAAAAGAATTTTTCACAGGGCTCATGCATAGAGACCTTATCAAGTTCAATCCAACCCTCTTTAAAAAAAGTTAGTGTGAGACTTTGGATGGGTGATGAAATAATGATCAAGATTCATTTCGATTGTTTTACCAGCCTTTCTGGCCAACAGGTTTGGGATATGCTCTGGGTTTTTTAATGTGCCTTTGATGTTGTCTGGAAAATGTGTTTGATTTATGATTTCTCTTGTTTGTTCTACCAGCCTTTCTGGCCTACGGGATCAGGCTGTGCGAGGGGTTTCCTAAGTGCGCTGGATGCTGCCTGGATGATCCGTAGCTGGTCTTCAGGAGACATGACACCCTTAGAGGTCCTCGCAGAGAGGGAGAGCTCCTATCGTCTCCTCGCTCAGACCACTCCAGAGAATCTATGCAAGGTAGGTTATCATGTTATTCACGTTCCTTTGGAGGAATGTGCTGTTCTCTATACACAGAGTTTGGCCAACCCGGTTCGAGTTGGACACAATATGGCGACTGCTGCTTTGTTGGGCAAGCATAAAACAAAAGAATATACGCCACGTTGTGACCCAGTGAAACCTAGTTGGCCAAACTCTATGTATAGATGGCTTTGCCTGTAGGGATCCCACACCCAAACTATAAATGATTGAAAACAGTCTGGATAAAGAACTTGCAGGATATGAAAGAATCCTCTGTTATAGAAATGGTCTATGTTGGCCTGGTGGATCCACTGTGAGATGGTACAGAGGTAACATGGCATAAAGAAAAGGACTTTTGTAGCTGATCCAAGTCAGTTTCACTGGAGGCAATATCCAGTTTGTCCCTCTTCACACCAAATTGGATGTTGTATCTTTCGGGATACCCTACACCTAATCCGTGTTTTACAATTCTCATTCTGAGATGGCAATGCTTGGTTTTCCTTTTATAATGAAAGGGGTTCAGTTTGATACAAGAAAAATTCAACTTTTAATTTTAGCTTTATATTGTGGTCTTTATGACTTTGATGAAGACTTTGATACAAAATCAATCCAAACAGTAGATATCCTCACTTAGACACCAAAGTTGTAGCACCACAAGAAGTTAAACACCTCTATATTAAACCTTATATGATAATTGGTTTTCTATTTCTCTCCTGTGTTATACAGATCTATGAATCATATGGAATCAATCCAAACAGTAGATATCCTCACCTAAACACCAAAGCCGTAGCGCCACAAGAAGTTATGCAACTCTTTAACACCTTATATGATAATTGGTTTTCTCTCCTGTGTTATGCAGATCTATGAATCGTATGGAATCAATCAAAACAGTAGATATCCTCACTTAGACACCAAAGCTGTCCCACTTTAAGATGGTCTATAATACCTTATATGATAATGTTTTTTCTACTTCTCTCCTATGTTATACAGATCTATGATTCATATGGAATCAATCCAAATAGCAGATATCCTCACTTAATCACCAAAGATGTAACGCCACAAGAAGTTAAACACCTATATTTAACCTAAGATGATAATTGGTTCTTTATTTCTCTCCTGTGTTATACAGATCTATGAATCATATGGAATCAATCCAAACAGTAGATATCCTCACCTAAACACCAAAGCTGTAGCACCACAAAAAGTTAAACACCTCTATAACACCTTATATGATAATTGTTTTTCTTTTTCTCTCCTGTGTTATACAGATCTATGAATCATATGGAATCAATCAAAACAGTAGATATCCTCACTTAAACACCAAAGCCGTAGCACCACAAGAAGTTAAACACCTCTATAACACCTTATATGATAATTGGTTTTCTTTTTCTCTCCTGTGTTATACAGATATATGAATCGTATGGAATCAATCCAAACAGTAGATATCCTCACCTAAACACCAAAGCTGTAACACCACATGAAATTAGGCACCAGTATGACACCTTGGATGAGGAGATGAAGGCTCAGTTCGAGATCCTGGAGAAGAAACCGTCCGTAGTCCTCAGCAGAACAGGTGAGTCGGGTCTTTATACAATCTCAATTTTAGTAAGGCAGTTTATATAAATATATATATATGGGTAATTCCATAAAGTTGGGGCAAAAAATATGACGGTGTCCATGTAACGTAGGTATGAAATCTTCTACTACACATGGAAGATTAAATTATCTGTTGAAGATTTTATGCAATGAATATATGTAGTAGTGCCCTGCCAGAATCGTTCCTGTTTCAGTTGCTTTTCTTCAAAATCTTTGCTTAAAGGTAATACAAAGTTTTGGGACATTTTGAAAATTGAGTGGATAGTGATTCTTTACAATTTTGATATATTTTGATGCCCCTGTGAATGTATTATATCCACTACAAAATTTAGCCCCTAAAACGCTTCTGCTTTAGAGAAAAATTGAATATAAAAATTTACTGGTGCTCCGGTAAATTTTGATAAATTTCAAAAAGCGCCTACGGCTGTACAATGGTAGCTGCGACCATGAAAATCTCAGAATATGTAGTTGTGATATTTAACTTCTAAACGGGAATAGCTAGTCGGTCGATTTTAGTCAAGAAACATCGTTTCATAGCTTAATTAATATCTTGACCTTGAGAGGGAGCTATACAACATAAAGAGTGTATTATTTACAATTTCATAACTTGAGACTTGATTTCAACCGCGACAACGATCACTGAATATTGTAGGATCGCATATGCTTCCAAAACTTTCATTTGAACCAAATTCATGACCCCATACCAAAACTTTGTATTACCTTTTCACATTTCTCTTTTTACCAGCATTACCTTTGCACCATATTCATATAACATTAGATAAACTTTGGGTCCATAATATTGATTAACCATGAAGCTTGAGTACTTCTAAAGATAGTTGGCCATGCTTTTTATGCAAAACTCAATTTGAACAAACATTGTTACAATTGATAGGAGACATAGTTTCTCACTTCTGGTATGACACAAAAATTACAATAATTAACTCTGTTTTTTGTTTTGTTGTTTATACAGCGTCCGTTGTGAGGAGTAGCAAGGTGCAGATGTGGTGTCAAAGAGTGACTGATAACTACCTCAACGTGATGGTGGAGAACATGACTAGTAGCTGGAGGAACGGTCTCGCTTTCTGTGCCATCATCCACAGATACAGACCAGATCTCATGTAAGTAGGCGTATCCGGACATCCACCCCCCAGATAACCAACCCCAGTCAACTACCCCCTAGTATAGTTGTCTGGAGGTAGTTGTCCTAGGGGGTAGTTGTCTGGGTGTAGTTGTCCGGGGGTAGTTGTCCCGGGGGTAGTCATCTTAGAGGGTGGTTGCCCTAGGGGGTAGTTGTCCTAGGGGATAGTTGACTGGGTTGGTTATCCGCGGGATGGATGTCCAGGGGGTAGGTGTCCTACAACCGTAAGTAGGGTCTTGGATCTTGCATTCAATTCCTCATAAATACTCCAAAGAAGAGTTTTGACTGGTGGTGGTGGAGGGTCGCCGTTTTAATTGTGGAAAAAAGTTCTTTAGTGACAGCAGTTTTAAATGAAAGCGGGTGGTTTGGTCGACGTTGCTTGTCTTTTACAGTCCTTGGGGGAAATGAGTTGGTGTAGACGTCCAAAGTGGTGTGAGGCTTTGAGAACCTTTTACACCAAGGGTTCTAAACCTGTGTCTGTATCCTTCAATTATCTGAACATGATTGTCTAAATGAGGAGGATGCTTAAGACAAGAAGAAGTGGTGGGAGGGAGTGTTCTCATGACACGAAAGTTGGTACAAAGTTTTGGTCCACCACATGCAAATGCCCTGTCACCATAGGTTTTTATGGCTCCATGATTGGGAGTGAGAAGGTGTACATCAACTCTTCAACCTCTTCCAATCACTTTCTGACAGTTTTGTTTACAATGTAATCACATGATCAGTACTCAGAAGTTATTGACAATATACTGTACAATCGAGGAGGCGCGATAGCTCAGTTGATAAAGCAGTGGTCTTGTAAACCAGGTCGATGCGTTAGTGCCATTTGGTAAGGCATTAATCCTCATTACCAGGTCCCTCAGAGAGGACCTAAAGCTGTTGGACCTCTGGTTGCTTACTTAGCTGTCAGGTAAAATAACCTTCACTAAACTAAACTCTCAATTCTCTTCTTGTACAGTGACTATGATTCCTTGAGACCAGAGAACGTGGTGCGGAACAACCAGTTAGCCTTTGACATCGCCGAGCGTGAGTTTGGAATCGCACCATGTATGACAGGCAAGGAGATGGCTGCTATCGCTTGTCCAGATAAGCTCACCATCGTAGCGTATGTCGTCAGGTTCTATGATCTCTTCAAGGATGAGCTGCCAGCTTCAGTTAAACGTAAGCATACTTGGCCGTCTAATGGGGCGTTGCAAGAAGTTGCGATTGATTGCAAGTTGCAAAATTTGCAACTGATATTTACAATCGATTGCAACTCAACTTTCTTGCAACGCCCCACTAGTCTCCTAAATTTCCTAGGATTAAGTTTTAACAATTGTATTAAGTTAACTAGATCTAACTTCTCCCCCCCCCCAACCTCTCCCTCTATCTCTTACTAATGGGCGTTGCAAGAAAGTTGAGTTGCGATCAATCGCAAGACTTACGCTTGATTTGGGGGATTCGCAATTGATTGCGACTTTCTTGCAACACCCCATATCTGTTGTAATAACAAGAATAATATTCTGTTCTTGTATAGTGCATATCACATTGTAACGTCCCTATGTGCTTCCAAAAAACCTTTTGGAAATGATTACCCTAGCTTTAGCTTCGGCACTAATGTCATTTGGCAAGACATTAATCTGCTTTTAACACACACGAACCAGGTTAGGTAAAAGGGTAGCTTGCAGGACCTTGAAATGCTAGAGCACCATAATGGCAGCCATGCTAAGGCCGAGGTAGTTGTTGTCGAGCGCAAGGGAGTGTCAACTCTGACTGACATGAGCGCTATACAAGCACCTACTATTATTAGTATCATTATTATAGGTTCAGTTCAGTTCAGTTCTATCCTTCAGTTCTATCCCATGCCCCTTGAAGAAATATCCATTCCTGATAAATATTGAAATTGAAATTGCAGTTGTTTTCAATTTTAGTAATCTACCCCTCATATGATCATGCCTTATGTCTGGCTAGTATGCTCCCCAGGGAGTGGAGAATGTGCATACACTGTGTGCGGGCTAGCCTGAATCCGATGACGAGGGTAAAGCGCTTAATAGAGACATTGATGTGTCAATGTGCTATATAAAAGCGTAAAATTATTATTATTTTCCTTTGTGAACAGAAGAGAATAACACCAAAGAAAACAATATAGCAGCAGCCCTTCCTGCCCCGACCAAGTCTTCCAGTAAAACATCATTCCTATCCCGCATCGCCTCTAAGGTACGGAGGAAATCCCACGAGAAGCACGATAAAGAGAACGGAGAGAAAGCCAAAGCCAGTGGTAGCGGCTTAGGCTCCAAACGAAAACATCACAAGCATAAAGATTCACAAGTAAGTGCTCTCTATCTTAAAATCCTTCCAGATTTTATTCGCTGATATCTTGATTTACTGTAAAACCAGATATTTTTTTCTGTGAATTGTAAATAGCAGCATTTCACACGGCAAGAAACTTTGTTAGTCTAAAAAATCAAGTATTGTGTCAGTTGAGTTACAGTTATGTTTCGGCATGAAACATCACAAGCATAAAGATTCACCAGTAACTGCTTACTAAAGTAAAATCCTTCAAGTTTTTATTCGCTGATAACTTGATACACTGTAAAACCAGACATTTTTTGTGAATTGTAAATAGCAGCATTTTACATGGCAAGAAACTTTGTAAAATTTCAAAAATCAAGTATTATGTCAGTTGAGTTTCAGTTATGTTGTGCAAATCTTACTGTCTTTGAAATATCTGCTGAGAATCAAAAAGACATAAGTCCATATTCTTTGGTTCAGAGTTTAACCCTTACTGTACTGGGGGGGGGGCCTGGGAGGCCCCCCCCCTCGACATTTTCGGAGATTGCGCCGCAACCGCTTGGAATTTTGAATTGTCGTTTCATGACTTTTTTCCCTCAAGTCTTACGCACATTTTGATACCATTTTCGTCGAAATCGGATATACCTGTAAGGCGTTACATAACAATTAGTATGCGCATGTCATCAAAAAAAAAAAAAAAAATTACAAATCGCATCAAAATTTGCATAAATTATCATTATTAATTACATTAAAATACCTTTTTTGTGTTAGAAAAGAAGTTTCATATGATTAATGAGTTTCAACATTCAAAAATTGGAGTTTGACACGTTTTCTGTAAAATGCATAAAATTAGCGCGTTTTGCATAATTAATTAGGCTAACGACAAAAATTTGCATATTTGGAAAAAACTAATTATACCATCTTGTTCCTTACGTAAATATCTACAAACATGCAAATTTTCGTGTTCATCGGACAATCGACGGCCGAGATCATAGGGGGGGGGGCCTCCCAGGCCCCCCCCCCCAGTCAGAAGGTGCTCAAAATAGCCCAGTACAGTAAGGGTTAAAGTGACTCGGTGACATTGCCTCAAATTCTGAAACATCATCCTGGATTTAGCTCATGCTGTAATCATAATTATAAACCTTAAGGTCAGTCAGGAATCCCATGACTTTTTGATATTTTTGATTTTTTGATTGGAAATCAAAATCAAAATCAAATTTTGTGTTTGCCGAATGGTTTTCATAACACTACAGTCTATTGGGGAAAACGAGTATGGTAAAATCAGTCACTCAAAGGTTTTTACTTTTTTGAGGCACTTCTTGATAATTTTGAAGCGCATATATAACACCATATCACAGACATTGATAACATGTAGGGTCATGTATCTCAGATTTATCTTTGTTAAACGATGCATTTAAATTAGCCCTTCTGATCTTCACCATTTCTGATCTGATCTTGTTATCTTCCACAGGCTGATGACATTGTAGAGAAGCGTAAGCTCATGGCCCAGGAAGCGCGGAAAGCCAATCAGTCTGAGAACAACAGTCTGAACGTAGCCGATAAGAACGAGCTCAATGTCGGGGTGAGGGGTCAGAATAAGGTCAGCGGACTGGCCGAACAGCTCCAGGCCAATCTCCGGTCTAACTATGGCATGAATACAGTAACAGATGGACCAAGACCAGTAAGTCACTCTGTTTTGTTTAAAAAAAAAAAAAAATCATATTTATAGTAGGCTTACAGTTGCACCCTGTGAGAGAGGGGGATGATTGGGGAGTCCTGAAAAGGACAGTTGGTAATACTTTCTTTCTTTAGTGTGTGTAGTCCTGAAAAGGACTGTTGGTACTCTTGAAAAAGACTGTTGTTAATCTTTCTTGAGATAATAGTTCTAAAGAGAACTATAGCGCCGGTTGGAGAGGATGGGTACTGGAGTGGCTCAACGTTTCGAACAGGCTCACTATCCGTCGTCTGGAGTACACACACACTCAAGAAAGAAAAGATTACCGACAGTCCTTTTCAGGTCTCCCCAATCCTCCCAGTCCCCCCTCTCTCACATGGTGCAACCGTAAGCCTACTGTATATCTACATCACCATGCAAGCCAATACTTAGTATAAGCAGCATCCAATTTCATTTTTCTTCAACTTGTCTTAAGCTTGTCAGGCTCAATGGAGGATTAACCCTGTGATTTCAATCTTAAAGGGCTTTTAAGAGGGATCAAGTAATACCATGTGAGGATGAAGTGTGTATCGCATCTTTTCTTCGACTTTTTTGTTCTGGACTGCTTTTTGTCTCTTCTATTATTCCACCAGTTCTGTAGAATCCATGCACATAAAAAAGAAAAGGGAACAAAAAATATGTCTTCAAGAAATAGTGAAAGAATTTTAGATAATGTATATTTTAAAATGTACATTCTTGTTGATCGAGGATGCAAATGAATCGAACAAAGAAAATTGTTCGAAATTCAAGTTGCCATCAGCAGCTATCATTGTGTATGAACATGTAACGTTTATCTCCTCCCCAGGAACCCAGAGTGCTTATTTGTATTCTGTATCAATTATATTTACATGATTTTGATATAATTGCAAACCTTATATCGAGGGGTCGGTGACACAAAGACGTAACTCCATTTTGGCAATTTTTAGAAAAATTAGTTTATGTATTAATGAGTACTTGGGCCTTAAGGAGTTAAGTCTTATGTTTCACTAGCCATTGACTTCATTGGGGTGTTGGGTGGAGTTAAGTCTTTGCGTTTCCTGGAAAGTCCACATTTTTCTGAACATTTTAATATCAAATACTCATTTTGGCAAATATGGAGTTACGTCTTTGTGTCACTGAACCCTCACTATCTTCTCTTTTCTTAACCCTCAGAAAATGAGACCACTTATTGAGACTGGCAACGTCCAAGCCAGCCAGCTTTGTGTGTTCTGTAGTAAGCGTGTGTACGTGATGGAGAGACTTAGCGCTGAGGGGATGTTCTTCCATAGAGACTGTTTCAAATGTCAGGATTGTGATGTCACAATCAGAATTGGAAACTATGCGTTTTTACCAGACCCTGATGGTGGAAAAGGTTTGTAGTACCGCATCCTTTCATTCTCACCATATCCTTACCATACTCTTACCATACTCTTACCATACTCTTACCATACTCTTACCATACTCTTACCATACTCTTACCATACTCTTACCATACTCTTAACAATTCTTACCATATCTTTACTATATCGTTACCATATGTTTGCCATATCATTGAGTCTTATTGAGACTGGCAACGTCCAAGCCAGCCAGCTTTGTGTGTTCTGTAGTAAGCGTGTTTACGTGATGGAGAGACTTAGTGCTGAGGGCATGTTCTTCCATAGAGACTGCTTCAAATGTCAGGATTGTGATGTCACAATCAGGATTGGAAACTATGCGTTTCTACCAGACCCTGATGGCGGCAAAGGTTTGTATTATCCTTAATGCATTCATACCCTTACCATGCTCTACCATACTCTGAAATACTATTACCATACTCTTACCAAGTTCTTGCCATATCTTTACCATATCATTACCATATCGTTACCATACTCTTACCCAATACTTACCATATCTTTACCATATCGTTACCATATCGTTACCATACTCTTACCATAATCCTACCAAATTCTTTTGGAAACATTGCTTATCTACCAGAGCCAGATGGTGGAAGAGGTCTGTAATACTTAGTCCTTACGGCATTCTCACCATATCCTTATATATATTATTCCCATACCCTTGCCAAATTCTTGTCATACCTTTATCTTTGGCATATTCTTACCATGCTCTTACATACTCTTATTATACTCTTACCATACTTGTTTCTCATTGAAACCTGTACTAAATGAACCTGTGCATAAAGACCTCCTGCTTGTAGAGACCTGACACTTGTTGTGTATCCCTTGAGTGTTCTTCATATACAGGTTACACACTGTTATGATTATACAATATTGTTTTTCTTGTATCCCTCAGGTTGTTTCCTATGTAGAGAACACTTTGCAGCCCGGAAGCAAGCAGTCAGAAAGAGAAGTCTTAGCGATAAAGAAAAGGAAGCAGTCCAGTCAAAGGTATGGTAATAATAATGATAATAATAATGTTCAATTCTTATATAGAGTGGTGAAATGTGACGTCATCAAAAATCTATTTTGGGAATTTCTCAATTTTTTCTTCATTTTCTGAAAAAGCATAAAAAATAATGTCCAAATGTCGAAAACCAATTAAATAGGTTAAGTAGTGGCTGAGATATGATCATCTGAATGAATAGATTTCCTATAGGAACTCAGTGTTATATTGCTCTGGTTCATAACATTACGAGCCAGAGTAATAACACATGTTTATTGGAATATTTGAATGTAAGACAGAGAATTTGTCCTCAAAACATGAAAAATACTAAACTGATGGCAAAAAGATAAAATTACTGTGAAAGTAACATAACTCTTGTTATGGAAAACAAAATAGCCACAGAAATCAGAGTAATAACAAGATTATATTTGATTATGTAACGAGAGAGTCATTCTGTGTGAAGTGTATGCTTCAAGATTGAATATAAACACACTGCAGAGTGGTTTGTGTGCAGTCATTGTGGAGCACAGACTTCAAGCGCAGTTGCAGGTCTTTAGACATATTAGGGATGAGGTACTAACATTCCATCTCTTCTTTCAATTCTCTCTTTCAGAAGCCTGTGTTCTCTTTTGATTCTATCGAGGAGGTCGAAGACGAGAATGAGAACATCTCACGTCCAGACATCACCACACCAAAGACACCTAAAACGCCCAAGGGACCGTTCAGGAAACGCTCGTTGCTTTCACCCTTCTTCGGCAAGAGATCCAAGACCACACCAGAGAGAGACGGTAAGAAGGTTTTGGAGAATGGTGAACCAACACTTAATCTGGCAATATTTTCTTTGAGCTTCATTATTCTGTTAAAGATAGCAGGCCATGGCCCCGTCTTACAGAGAGTTGATATCAATCGCAACTATGTACATGAGATAGGAGACTGCAAACTTGCGATTGATTAGAGGACTTACAACTCTTTATAAGAAGGCGCCCAGAGCTTGATTTGCAAATTACATCTTTATTGGTGCTTCAGGCTTGTTTAAATGTCGTCTTCAGATTTGAGGACCTCTTGGGTCCGATACATGAGTAAACTGAGCTTGTGCAGAAAGAAATATATAAGCATATTTATTGCCATATATATATATATATATATTCTTCATACTCTATCCAATCAAACTATCACCATGATTAATGCAATGAAGCGTGGGGATTATTTTATCAATGTCACAATAGGTGGCTTGGTGTTTTATTATAAAACCTTGACCTTTAGGCAGATTAGCCTTGTACTAAACGTGTCATCCTATCTATGACTGCTGCTGCTATACATACTTTTAGTGGTGGTTATTTTACCTGACTGCTAAGAAAGCATAAATGCTTGTTAGTAAGCAACCAGAGGGCCGGGAGCTTTAGGTCCTCTTCTTTTCTTCTAAATAATAAAGCACTGTTGTTTATCTTTTAAAACTTTTAATGCGTTTCCCAAAATGGACTTGATCTTACAGAAATGCAAAAGATGTATGAGCAGATGGCTGAGTCTAAAGGTGCCTTGACGGAAGAAGAACAAGCTAGATATAATCTGGGTACTGCAGTGAACACAGATGATGAGCTGGATGAGTAAGTAGTCCCTTGGATAGGATGTAGAATAGAGATTAATGCAGAGAGGTAGGGGAGGGGGTGGAGGGGGGAGGGGGAGGAGGAGGGGGAGGAAGAACAAGCTAGATATAATCTGGGTACTGCAGTGAACACAGATGATGAGCTGGATGAGTAAGTAGTCCCTTGGATAGGATGTAGAATAGAGATTAATGCAGAGAGGTAGGGGAGGGGGGTGGAGGGGGGAGGGGGAGGAGGAGGGGGAGGAAGAACAAGCTAGATATAATCTGGGTACTGCAGTGAACACAGATGATGAGCTGGATGAGTAAGTAGTCCCTTGGATAGGATGTAGAATAGAGATTAATGCAGAGAGGTAGGGGAGGGGGTGGAGGGGGGAGGGGGAGGAGGAGGGGGAGGAAGAACAAGCTAGATATAATCTGGGTACTGCAGTGAACACAGATGATGAGCTGGATGAGTAAGTAGTCCCTTGGATAGGATGTAGAATAGAGATTAATGCAGAGAGGTAGGGGAGGGGGTGGAGGGGGTAGGGGGAGGAGGAGGGGGAGGAAGAACAAGCTAGATATAATCTGGGTACAGCAGTGAATACAGATGATGAGCTGGATGAGTAAGTAGTTCCTCGGATAGGATGTAGAATAGAGATTAATGCAGAGAGGTAGGGGGAGGGGAGGAGGAGGAGGGGGTGGAGGGGGAGGGGGAGGAGGAGGAAGAAGAACAAGCTAGATATAATCTGGGTACTGCAGTGAACACAGATGATGAGCTGGATGAGTAAGTAGTCCCTCGGATAGGATGTAGAATAGAGATTAATGCAGAGAGGTAGGGGGAGGGGAGGAGGAGGAGGGGGTGGAGGGGGAGGAGGAGGGGGAGGAGGAGGAGGAACAAGCTAGATATAATCTGGGTACTGCAGTGAACACAGATGATGAGCTGGATGAGTAAGTAGTCCCTCAGATAGGATGTAGAATAGAGATTAATGCAAGGAGGTAGGGGGAGGGGAGGAGGAGGAGGGGGTGGAGGGGGAGGGGGAGGAGGAGGAAGAAGAACAAGCTAGATATAATCTGGGTACTGCAGTGAACACAGATGATGAGCTGGATGAGTAAGTAGTCCCTCGGATAGGATGTAGAATAGAGATTAATGCAGAGAGGTAGGGGGAGGGGAGGAGGAGGAGGGGGTGGAGGGGGAGGAGGAGGGGGAGGAGGAGGAGGAACAAGCTAGATATAATCTGGGTGCAGCAGTGAACACAGATGATGAGCTGGATGAGTAAGTAGTCCCTCGGATAGGATGTAGAATAGAGATTAATGCAGAGAGGTAGGGGGAGGGGAGGAGGAGGAGGGGGAGGGGAGGAGGAGGAAGAACAAGCTAGATATAATCTGGGTACTGCAGTGAACACAGATGATGAGCTGGATGAGTAAGTAGTCCCTTGGATAGGATGTAGAATAGAGATTAATGCAGAGAGGTAGAGGGAGGGGAGGAGGAGGAGGGGGTGGAGGGGGAGGGGGAGGGGGAGGAGGAGGAAGAACAAGCTAGATACAATCTGGGTACATCAGTGAACACAGATGATGAGCTGGATGAGTAAGTAGTCCCTCGGATAGGATGTAGAATAGAGATTAATGCAGGGAGGTAGGGGAGGGGGTGGAGGGGGAGGAGGTGGAGGAGGAGGAGGAGGGGGAGGAGGAGGAAGAACAAGCTAGATATAATCTGGGTACATCAGTGAACACAGATGATGAGCTGGATGAGTAAGTAGTCCCTCGGATAGGATGTAGAATAGAGATTAATGCAGGGAGGTAGGGGAGGGGGTGGAGGGGGAGGAGGTGGAGGAGGAGGAGGAGGGGGAGGAGGAGGAAGAACAAGCTAGATATAATCTGGGTACATCAGTGAACACAGATGATGAGCTGGATGAGTAAGTAGTCCCTCGGATAGGATGTAGAATAGAGATTAATGCAGGGAGGTAGGGGAGGGGGTGGAGGGGGAGGAGGTGGAGGAGGAGGAGGAGGGGGAGGAGGAGGAAGAACAAGCTAGATATAATCTGGGTACATCAGTGAACACAGATGATGAGCTGGATGAGTAAGTAGTCCCTCGGATAGGATGTAGAATAGAGATTAATGCAGGGAGGTAGGGGAGGGGGTGGAGGGGGAGGAGGTGGAGGAGGAGGAGGAGGGGGAGGAGGAGGAAGAACAAGCTAGATATAATCTGGGTACATCAGTGAACACAGATGATGAGCTGGATGAGTAAGTAGTCCCTCGGATAGGATGTAGAATAGAGATTAATGCAGGGAGGTAGGGGAGGGGGTGGAGGGGGAGGAGGAGGAGGGGGTGGAGGGGGAGGGGGAGGAGGAGGAAAAACAAGCTAGATATAATCTGGGTTCATCAGTGAACACAGATGATGAGCTGGATGAGTAAGTAGTCCCTCGGATAGGATGTAGAATAGAGATGAATGCAGGGAGGTAGGGGGTGGAGGGGGAGGAGGTGGAGGAGGAGGAGGAGGGGGAGGAGGAGGAAGAACAAGCTAGATATAATCTGGGTTCATCAGTGAACACAGATGATGAGCTGGATGAGTAAGTAGTCCCTTGGATAGGATGTAGAATAGAGATGAATGCAGAGAGGTAGGGGGAGGGGGAGGTGGAGGGGGAGGGGGAGGAGGAGGAAGAACAAGCTAGATATAATCTGGGTACTGCAGTGAACACAGATGATGAGCTGGATGAGTAAGTAGTCCCTTGGATAGGATGTAGAATAGAGATTAATGCAGGGAGGTAGGGGAGGGGGTGGAGGGGGAGGAGGAGGAGGGGGAGGGGGAGGAGGAGAAAAAACAAGCTAGATATAATCTGGGTACATCGGTGAATACAGATGATGAGCTGGATGAGTAAGTAGTCCCTAGGATAGGATGTAGAATAGAGATTAATGCAGAGAGGTAGGGGGAGGGGAGGAGAAGGAGGGGGTGGAGGGTGAGGGGGAGGGGGAGGAGGAGGAAGAACAAGCTAGATACAATCTGGGTACTGCAGTGAACACAGATGATGAGCTGGATGAGTAAGTAGTCCCTCGGGTAGGATGTAGAATAGAGATTAATGCAGAGAGGTAGGGGGAGGAGGAGGAGGGGGTGGAGGGGGAGGGGGAGGAGGAGAAAAAACAAGCTAGATATAATCTGGGTACTGCAGTGAATACAGATGATGAGCTGGACGAGTAAGTAGTCCCTCGGATAGGATGTAGAATAGAGATTAATGCAGAGAGGTAGGGGGAGGGGAGGAGGAGGAGGGGGTGGAGGGGGAGGGGGAGGAGGAGAAAAAACAAGCTAGATATAATCTGGGTACTGCAGTGAATACAGATGATGAGCTGGATGAGTAAGTAGTCCCTCGGATAGGATGTAGAATAGAGATGAATGCAGGGAAGTAGAGGGAGAGGGGGAGGAGGAGGAGGGGGTGGAGGGGGAGGAGGAGAAAAAACAAGCTAGATATAATCTGGGTTCATCAGTGAACACAGATGATGAGCTGGATGAGTAAGTAGTCCCTCGGATAGGATGTAGAATAGAGATGAATGCAGGGAAGTAGAGGGAGAGGGGGAGGAGGAGGAGGGGGTGGAGGGGGAGGAGGAGAAAAAACAAGCTAGATATAATCTGGGTTCATCAGTGAACACAGATGATGAGCTGGATGAGTAAGTAGTCCCTCAGATAGGATGTAGAATAGAGATGAATGCAGGGAAGTAGAGGGAGAGGGGGAGGAGGAGGAGGGGGTGGAGGGGGAGGAGGAGAAAAAACAAGCTAGATATAATCTGGGTACAGCAGTGAATACAGATGATGAGCTGGATGAGTAAGTAGTCCCTCGGATAGGATGTAGAATAGAGATTAATGCAGAGAGGTAGGGGGAGGGGAGGAGGAGGAGGGGGAGGGGGAGGAGGAGAAAAAACAAGCTAGATACAATCTGGGTACATCGGTGAATACAGATGATGAGCTGGATGAGTAAGTAGTCCCTCGGATAGGATGTAGAATAGAGATTAATGCAGGGAAGGAGAGGGAGAGGGGGAGAGAGATGGAGAGGGGAGGGGGAGGAGGAGAAAAAACAAGCTAGAAACAATCTGGGTACATCGGTGAATACAGATGATGAGCTGGATGAGTAAGTAGTCCCTTGGATAGGATGTAGAATAGAGATTAATGCAGAGAGGTAGGGGGAGGGGAGGAGGAGGAGGGGGAGGGGGAGGGGGAGGAGGAGAAAAAACAAGCTAGATATAATCTGGGTACATCGGTGAATACAGATGATGAGCTGGATGAGTAAGTAGTCCCTCGGATAGGATGTAGAATAGAGATTAATGCAGAGAGGTAGGGGGAGGGGAGGAGGAGGAGGGGGAGGGGAGGGGGAGGAGGAGAAAAAACAAGCTAGATATAATCTGGGTACATCGGTGAACACAGATGATGAGCTGGATGAGTAAGTAGTCCCTTGGATAGGATGTAGAATAGAGATTAATGCAGAGAGGTAGGGTGAGGGGAGGAGGAGGAGGGGGTGGAGGGGGAGGGGGAGGGGGAGGAGGAGGAAAAACAAGCTAGATATAATCTGGGTACTGCAGTGAACACAGATGATGAGCTGGATGAGTAAGTAGTCCCTCGGATAGGATGTAGAATAGAGATTAATGCAGGGAGGGAGAGGGGGAGAGAGATGGAGAGGGTAGAGAGAGGGGGAGGAGGAGGAAGAACAAGCTAGATACAATCTGGGTACTGCAGTGAACACAGATGATGAGCTGGATGAGTAAGTAGTCCCTCGGATAGGATGTAGAATAGAGATTAATGCAGAGAGGTAGGGGGAGGGGAGGAGGAGGAGGGGGTGGAGGGGGAGGAGGAGGGGGAGGAGGAGGAAAAACAAGCTAGATATAATCTGGGTACATCGGTGAATACAGATGATGAGCTGGATGAGTAAGTAGTCCCTCAGATAGGATGTAGAATAGAGATGAATGCAGGTAAGTAGAGGGAGAGGGGGAGAGAGATGGAGAGGGGAGGGGGAGGGGGAGAACAAACAAGCTAGATATAATCTGGGTACATCAGTGAACACAGATGATGAGCTGGATGAGTAAGTAGTCCCTCGGATAGGATGTAGAATAGAGATTAATGCAGGTAAGTAGAGGGAGAGGGGGAGAGAGATGGAGAGGGGAGGGGGAGGGGGAGAACAAACAAGCTAGATATAATCTGGGTACATCAGTGAACACAGATGATGAGCTGGATGAGTAAGTAGTCCCTCGGATAGGATGTAGAATAGAGATTAATGCAGGTAAGTAGAGGGAGAGGGGGAGAGAGATGGAGAGGGGAGGGGGAGGGGGAGAACAAACAAGCTAGATATAATCTGGGTACATCAGTGAACACAGATGATGAGCTGGATGAGTAAGTAGTCCCTCGGATAGGATGTAGAATAGAGATTAATGCAGGTAAGTAGAGGGAGAGGGGGAGAGAGATGGAGAGGGGAGGGGGAGGAGGAGGAAGAACAAGCTAGATATAATCTGGGTACAGCAGTGAACACAGATGATGAGCTGGATGAGTAAGTAGTTCCTCGGATAGGATGTAGAATAGAGATTAATGCAGAGAGGTAGGGGGAGGGGAGGAGGGGGTGGAGGGGGAGGGGGAGGAGGAGGAAGAACAAGCTAGATATAATCTGGGTACTGCAGTGAACACAGATGATGAGCTGGATGAGTAAGTAGTCCCTCGGATAGGATGTAGAATATAGATGAATGCAGGTAAGTAGAGGGAGAGGGGGAGGGAGAGGAGGGGGAGGGGAGAAGATGAAGGGAGAGGCAAAGGAGGAGGAGGAGTAGGAGGAAGAGGAAGAAGAAGAAGAGTAGGAGACAGAGAAATAGAAAGAGGAAGAGGAGGAAGAATAAGAGGAGGGGGAGGAGTAAGAAGAGGAGAAGAAAAAGCTACAAAATAAATTGATAAAATGCAGAGGGAGAAAGAAGAATGAAGGACAAATAATAAAATGCAAAAAAAAAGAAGAAAAGAAGAAAAAAAAATCTAAAATGTAAAAAGGAAACCCAAAACATAAGAAAAGAGAGCATGAGGAATTCAAAGAAGAAAGAACTAAAGATGATGAAAAGGGAGATACATGCATTTTGTTTTTGTATTACAGGTCATCCGATAGCGAGTTAGACGAGGAAGAAAAGGCCTGGCTAGCTAGAGAAGGATTATCTTCAAGTAAGTCATCAAAAACTGATATTTCTCCCCAAATTCTACACACTCCACTCATATCATATTGGGTTTTTGTTTCTCTCAGTCTCTGAAAGTCAAGAATAAAACATTTATCACTGAGGAATAATGAAGTTTATTTAAATACTACAATTATACTTATGAGAGCTCTGATAGAATAAGCAATTAAACAGCATAGATTTGAAAACTCAATTGTAGAGTGGTCTAAAAAGAAAGAGGGATAAATAGAGCTACATTAGATATGATGTTGTAATGACCTCTTTTCTCAGGATTTTAATACATGTACCTCGAGGAATGATCAAATGGCTGTCTCAGTCTTTTCATATAGTAATGTAGAGACAATCTAAGCACATTGTAGGTCCATAATTGGGTCCAGGACTGTAGGTCCATATTCGGGTCCTGGACCATTCCCTCCATTATCTATTGCCATTGGGGACCAAACATTGATCCACCTTCATCACAAGCATAACTATTAGAGTTTTTAATTAGTGCCCCTACCTATACCCACCCCAATGCTTAGAGGCAGCTCTATTTAACCAAGAACTAATTCAGAACCATCCTGAAAAACTCCAGGGACCTGTTTCACAAAGCCTTTTTTTAATGACAAATGACAAAAATCAGTGACAAATCTGCTGATAACCAATCAGAAGCAAGGATTTCAGAAGCTTATAACACAAATTGTCATTTGTCACTGATGATTAGTTTTGTGAAACACCCCCCAGGAGTGTATGAAGACTCGCTCTATCACCAAGTCCTATCTGCCTGAGTATAAGCTTCATGTTATGTGTACTCATGTAAACAGTTACCACAAATTATTTTGCGGGTGATTTCAAAGTATCCATCCAGTATGTCTTGGATATAAAGTTAAACATTAAAAATACAGACTTAAAAATATATTTCTCTCAAAGATGGCAGGAAAAGATACATTAACTGTGGTACTTCCTCTAGTTGGTTTGCAAAATACATTCAGAAAACAAAGAAGATCAAAAGAAGTAAAATTTCTCTTTTTACACAGTAAAGATTTTCTTTTTGGTTGAATATTCCTCATGCTTTTCATGTAATTGTGTTTATCATGCATAAAAGGACAATTTTGACAATTGTTTGATGATCATTCTTAGGTTGATATTACAACCACTTTTATCATTTTACTTTACTTTATAGAATAATAATAATGAAAGAGGAATAGAAGGGTCTAGATGAAATTACATTTGTAGTTCTTGTTGTTGATATGTCAGGTAGATAGGACTGGGCCTCTAACCAGAATCTATAACTTTCCATACCCTTACCTGATAACAGAATCTGAGTAGTTTTAACCATGAATCCAACTGCTCCTAACAGCATATGAACCAATTAAATACATATTATATATCAGGGAATAATTTTCCTGGTATCGCATCGCAATTTGCTATGCATTTTTGAATGACTGCTATACAAAATATCTTTTGTGTAGCAGTTTTCTTCCATAGAAATGTACAGAATTTCATTTGAAATATTTATCCATCGGCTGAAATTGCTAATCAAAAAATTTGAGGAAAATTATTCCCTGTATATCATGTCAATCTTATGCTGTTGTATCTATGGGGAACTGAATTCATAATGTATATTATTATGCTTATACATTGTTTGCTTTTGCTATCAGCTGTACACTTTAAAAGAAATTGTTTCTATTATTCATTTTATTATCATCACAAACTTTGTGTCTGTTTAGCAGTTACCCACATATCTCAATTAACATGCTAAAGACAAGATGAAAAATGAAATAGAAAACAAACAAAAGAATATATAGCTGATAGCAAGAGTTGTGTGTTTTCTTTATGAAGTGGTGTTTTTGTAATTTTCCTGCAACCATGTATACCGGTGGTGCTTTCAGTTTCAACCCCAGCCTATCCTATGTGTTTTCTACATGTACATTTTATATGGTGCTATTGCTATTTAAAACATATTAATATATTATTGTCATTTTTAAAATTAATTGGAAAGAAATTGATAGGCCAAAGAGGAAAAAAATCAGAAAGATGAACACGTTCTGTGAAAGATATTTCAATATTCATAAATAAATGATCTGATTATCATGGTATTAATTTGTTTTAGTCATTCAAAAAAGGATATGTGAAAATGATGAGTAAAATATTGAAATCATATCGAAATCAGGAGTTTGGCTTTGAAATTGTGTAAGCTATTGATACAGGTAACATGTACCAATACATGTTTCCGTAACTCCTTGTATACATCAATGTACTGTTGACATTTTTATGAAAATGTATAGTATTATAGATATATTTTTAGGTGAAATCAATGATATTGTCAAACAGGATAAAATACAAATCCCAATGACATATATATGTAGAAATGATAACAGTATTAGTTTGAAGGTATAGAATTGAATGTGCCACATGTATGTTTACAACGTTGCACGTTTGTGGAATTTGGATATTTTGAGATATCGCTTGCTTTGCATGAATGTATATCAGCATGCTATTGGTCAGTGTTGCATGAGCTTTTGTATGTGTACTTATACTTGCATTTTCTCTGTGTGTCGCATGTAGCATCCTTTTCAATATATACATCTTTGTAATAAAAGGGATTACCCAAACCATAAATGGTATCTTCTGAATAATACTGGAGTCAATTGATTATCAGACTTTTCGATTTCTGTTTAGGGATGTTTTGGTCAGTTGTTAATTTCCTATTTTGCCTAACTTTAATCACCTTTTAAGTGCATACAAGCACATGGGAAAAACACTACTTGATAATATAGGCCTGATTTAGAATGATACAAATATTTGATTACTAAAAAAAGAGGGCTAAATTGTTCATGAATTTGATTCTAAGTGTAGAAATTCCTTCTTTCATTTGCTTGTTCTGCAATACCATCACAGGAAAAATGTTTATTTTATAGACACTTTCACAAAAGAAAGACAACATTTTTCTTTATCATTTAGAAGATACACTTGTGGTTTGGGTCTTTCCTACTGCATCTTGGGCTAGCATCTTTCTTATACAGTACTATTTCTTAATTCTTTAAAGTACTATCTCTTAGTACTATCTTCCTGTAAAGTACTATCTATCGGTGAAGGAGCTTAGAGTGAGGTGTTATATTCAGGTGATGGCCTACTGGTGATCAAGCTATTAAATATGGACATTCTCTATCAAACTGTATTCTCTCTTAGTTTCAAATCATTTGTTTAATTCATCTCTCCTTGGAGTTAACTGGTTTGTTAATATACAAGGGATTTTAAGGAATGTAATTGCTTCTTGTTCTAGCAAAGCACTTGAGAAATAAGTGCATGTTCAAGAAGATTTGAGAATATGTTTTACCAAAAATTCATTCGATCTGTCAAACTTCAGTGAGTGAATAAAGAAAATACATGTATGTGGTTTTTCTATGAGGCTATAACGGTGAAACCAAATCTTATTTTAAGATGAAGATATATTATGATCAGAACTCAGGATAAAAATTCCTCAGCTTTCAATAAGCTTAATCACATACAAATCTTTCTGTTATTTCCTGTGTATTTGAAGCCAGAGTATAATATTTGTTTAACATGGGTGAGGTTGAATTCTTGTGTAAAAACATGGATCATTTGAACCTTTCAAATGATTTACTTTTGCTATGCAATGTGTTTGTATATATGGTCAGACAAAGTGACCCCATTCAGTACATGGCAACTGGTCATCTCAACAATTTGAATAAACAACAAACAATACAAAACAATATTCAGAAAATTGCTTTGATTGTTTTGATAGGCTGTATGTACACACAGGAATGTTAGAGGTTGTAAGGGAAGCCCAATCTCCATACATTTACTTCCGATTTATTTTAATCTTTTGATTTTCTTTCTCAAAGCAGATTATATTCGACACATAATGGTTAATATTAAATACTATACTCTGGCTGTTCTATCTATCTAACACGCTACTGTACAAAGCAAACCTGTTAATCTACATACGTATACACTGTATGCTAACTTTGATGCTTCTATTATTTTTAATATCTTTTCAGACCATTTTTATTTTCCTAGTTTTAGTATTGTTTTATTTCTCATTTATCCATATATATTTTTATTTCCTTTCTAAAGCAAGTGTATCTATTTTGTGACAGTGCCTCCTATCTAGACTATATAATTTTTTAACTTATGATTTGTGGAATTAATTTTAGTTGGAACTTATCTTTTACTTCATACCTTATTTGTCATTGTACATTAAACTTTCATTGTGTGCCTTCGCCTTCCCATCATGCAATACAGAGTCAGCAGCACTAAATATTATCCTCTTTTCTAAGGTCACATGGTAGAAATAATTTTCCTTTTGTCCTTACTAAGCTAAAAATATTTGTTTTTGACCCCTGAACCCTGACCCCAAGCTCTCTTGCAGCCAGTCCCCCTTCCCCCCCCCCTTCCATCCCTCTCCTTTCTTTTCACACTTTGTATTTCTTTTGCATATATTTCTCTCTCTCTTATGTTTCCCCCTTTCTGAAAAAAATCTTGCGCACCTGAATTTCATGTGTATTATAAACCAATCAATTCACAAGCAAATAATGTGTTTTCAGATGAGTTATGTAGTATTCATTTATTTCTCAAAATTTTACTTTTGACCAGTTTATGGGGATGACTTTTCTAAAAGATTATTAAACCCATTTAACTTTTCTGACATTTGGAAATGTTTTTGCTGTAAAAAGAGCATTGTTTTTTTAGTTTGATCAACTACTTAACATATTATCCAAATAACCTATTAAAAAATGAATGATCTTTTCATGAAGTGGAGACAAGAAAAAAGAAAATGTAAAGTTTTTATCTTCAGAAATTTGATAGTTTTCTTTTGATGCAATTGATAAAATATACACCAATTTACAACTTAATATAACTGTCTGAGCTTATTACCTTTTCTTTCTTTTTGGCGCCCCTCAATGTGCCCCTACCCCCTTTCATCATACCTTGGTGGTAAGCTCTTTATAAGCACCGTTTTTATTATTATTATCAAACCCCCTGCCATGCCCCCCCCCCCCCCCCCCCCCTCTTCTAATTTCCCCAGATCTGGTAGGATTTCCAAGTCATGTAGAATCACAGAGACTCTTTCAATCATTATCTCAGTTCGTACATGGTAGAATGGGGGATTCCCCTATGGCAGGGACTTTCCCCATTTATGCAATCTTGATCTGTAGAGGTTTGGTGGTTTACTTTACTTTGGTTTCAAGGGAATCCTAACAAAGATTCAATATCCATCAGGTTATCAAATTGTTTATCTGATTTTGATTTATTTAGGGGGGTAATGTTTTAAATCCAATGGGAGTGTATTAAACAATATCAAGCATTTTATTTTATAATCATTCACATTTCATTATCAAATAAGAAAAATCAAATTGTTCATTGCTGTATAAAACCTTAAAGCTTGGATACAAAATCAGACTATTATTTTTTAACATTGCTTAAAGAAGATAAGGATCTATATTTTTAGTTTCTTTCAGTTTAAGAATTATCCATTCATCAGCTTAGATCATTCAAATTGCATGTAACAAAATTTGATAAAAAATACATCTGTTTTTACCAAGTTTTCATCCGTTATATTATTTTGATAACCATTTCATTCAAAACATTTAACTTATTTAATACATTTTACAGATTGCTTTAGTCCTGTAAAATGTTTTTGGTACACTTAAATTTGAAAAAAGAAATAATCAGACTGATTTTACTACTTGTAAAATATTGTAAGGGACAAAAACAGTTTTGTATCAACTCCCTCAAATAGATATATTAACATGCACTTGTATATCATTCCTTATACAGCCATGAAACTTGAACACAAAGCACACCATACCATAATAAAAAGCTCAAAATATGGGGAAATGGGACACACTCTTGTTACTCATTACGCAAACAGCATAGTTCCACAAAATGTAGTTTCTTCAGTATCTTCATTCAAGTTTTGCATTTGTGATTGTACATGTGTAGTAGGCCAATGAACCTCAAAGTTTGAGAGAGCATTTGTAAATTTGTAATGATTCTTTTCTTTTTGACCTAAGAGAAAACTCTTTTTATAATCTCAACATTTCTGTTACACATTGTACATTCTTGGTTGTAAAGTACGTCTGATGACTCTGAATTGCAACATACTGTAATTGTAGCGTCGTTTGTTTTAAATACAGTTATCTAAATAATTATTATTAATAAGTGTTAATACTGTACATGTATTGTGAATTTTGTACCTCAAAATGTATATCTGTTAGAAATCTCAATGATAGTCTATAGATAAGGAGTGCACTGTTCTTAATTGATACACATGTTTTTGTTCTTTTTCAGCTTGTACATGTCTCTCTACCTGTCTCACAACTGTCATATTTATCATGTTATGTTCTTGTACTCACAGTCTTAACCTAGCCTCCACTTGCCAGCCTTCTTTTCAGAATGTATGTGTTTTCATAGATATTGTGTTGATGTTCCTGCATGCGTGTATTGCTACTTAGAAAAATTGTAGAGCTGTAGTGCCTGGATTACCAAGTCTATGTTGTGTGATGTTGGTGGTTCATTGTCGTGGTCGAATGGAGTTTTGGGGCTAACGCTTTGGTTAAGGGTTGAACATGCTTCAAGTGATTTGTAAGTTAATTCACGCTCCAGGCTATTACTAGACTGGGGCTTGTTCCATCCTTACCAACAGCAGTGTAGGAGTAAGTTTATTGTTTTTATTGATGCTTGTATTTCATATGTTTGAAAACAAGTGAGTGAATGTCCGTTTCACTCTGTCTCTTAAAGGAATGGCAGACGTGGAAGAAGGAGAAGAAGAGGAGGAGGAAGAAGAATATGAAGAGGAGTACGAAGAGGAGGAGGAGGAAGAAGAATCCGGGGAGGAATATGAGGAAGGGGAAGAAGAAGAAGTAGAAGATGAAGAGGAGGAAGAAGAAAATTCAGAGATGGAGTATGAAGAAGAAGAAGAAGATGACGAAGAGGAGGAGAGCTCCGGGGAGTACTACACTGACAGCGACGAATATGAGGATGAGGATGAGGAGGAAGAGAAGGAGGAGGAGAAGCCTAAAGAACCGTCATACAGTCACGTCCATACACTGACCAGTCTGAAGCTGCAATGGCTGAATGACACCAAGGCTCCGCAGATGGCACCATGGAAACCACCGGAAGTCATCAAGAGGGAGAAGGAAGAGGCAGAGAGAAAAAAGAGAGAAGAAGAGGAGGAGAGGAGAAGGGTGGAGGAGGAAGAGAGGTTACAGAAAGAAGAAGAGGAGAGGAAAGAGAAGGAGGAGGAAGAGAGAAGGCGATTAGAGGAAGAGGAGAGAAAGCGGCTAGAGGAAGAGGAGAGAAGGCAACTTGAGCCAGACGAGAATCAAGATGGGGATGAAGCGGAAGAAGATGAGGATGCAGCAAAAGACATCACTGAAGAGGATGTCATCAATGCTCTCAGATCTCCCACAGATGGAGGGGAAGAGTGGAGCGATAGGAGGAAAAAATGGCGGGATAAATTCGCCACGAAGTTTGCATCATATGAAGATGATACTGAGATCGGTAGAAGGCAGAAAGCAGAGGTGGGAGGAGGAGATGCAGCCGCTGATGAGGAGGGTGATGATCAGAGTCTAGAGAGGACCAAGTTTGACTCTGATGCTCATAGCAATACAAAGACTGAGTCTATAGATGATGATCATGAAGAAGAAGAAGAAGATAGCAAAGAACTAATGTACTCAGGAGAGGAAGATTTAGAGGAGATAGGAGGCATGGAAGAAATAGAAGAAGAAGAAGAGGAGGAGGAGGAAGAAGATGTAGAAGAGGAAGAAGAGGAAGAACAAGAAGAGGAGGAGGAAGAAAGCGAAGAAGAAGAAGAAGGTGATGATGATACAGAAGCGGTATCAGATGACGTAGAAAGACTTGTGATGGGGAGTCATTTAGCAGAAGAGGATGATTTCTCAGAAAGTCTTTCAAGAACAGAAGAATTAAGTGGTGCAGTGGTTAGCCTCGACACTGTTGACAGGGATCTGAAAGCCGATCTTGCTGAACAGGAAGACGACGACTTTGGAGAAACAACCGAAGAACAGACGGAAGAGGAAGAAATTGAAGTGGAAGAATCTGAGGAAGAAGAAGATATGGTTGTTGGAGATTTGATCAGTACAACCGATTACATGGAAGAGTCTGCAAGCCACAGTTTTGACCCACTGAACAGCGCGCAGGATACTGAACAAAGTGAGAGTCTTCTGGTTGATGATATCCCTGTAACGGATAAGGTTGTTATCTCTCAAATGCATGGGGTCATCCAGGGTGAGGTAGTCAATGTGGAATGCTCCAGTTCTGAAGCAGAAGAGATTGACATTGATGATCTCATCAGTAGTCCTGAGGTGAGTAAGCGCTCCTCATCATCCGCCGTCAGCCATCCGGCTCTATTGGATGTCATACCTGATCTGTCACCGCTCAAGCCCAGCGTGGTAGATATTGACTTTGGTGATGATGCGGAAACTAACGATGATAGCTCGGCGCTATATGAACCTAGTCCAGTACCATATGATACAGAGACTGATGATCGTAGTGTAGAACCATCAGACACCAGTGCAGTACTATCCTACATGAGTGATCAGGTCCAGGAAACTAGCGCAACTTCTGGACCCTCAGAACCAAAGACTTATGGATCAGTTTCCACATCACAACTCAGTACTGACGAAGACATTCTCTCCAAGCATTCCACACAAGGGATCACAAGCAGAGACTCTGCAAGTGACAGGCAAGATTATGATGAAAGTGGCTCCGATGGAGACATGGGGGCAACAGAAGCAGCAGGACTGCTTCAGGAGGCAAGGACAAAGGGTTCTGACTCAGGGACACCAGAAGACAACTCTCAATCCAGTCCTCTTCCTACTCATCTAGACGATATCAACCTAGACCTGTTACCGGAAACTGCTTTCGCAGCAAACACTGACACTGAAATATCTGATGTAGGGGCCACCGAGGAGGAGGATTCCAATATATGTGATACGTCTGAAACTGTTGCTTCTCCGGAAGTTGATCTTAATGTTGTGCCATCTAGTGATGCATATAGGACTTCATATAATAGTTTACCCAATAGAAAGAATCAACGGTTTAGTGTAGGATTCGAGGGTGATATAGATGGTGGATCTATTGAGGATATCAAACCTGAGATGACGGCAAGTCCATCGTTACCAGAAAAACTGAGTGAAGCAAAAGAGACACCTAAGCCTAAACCCCAGTATAAATGTATGTACCCTAGAGCTAGTGGTGTAAGGTCGTTACTGTCACCATCGTTTAGTCCGAAACCCTCGCTTGATTACAGCGGTAGTAGTCCCAAAAGTAAGGAAGCTGCAATAGATGACGGTGCTAATAAGAATATGAACAATGCCACAGTAAGTGCGAATACAGATGAAGTTACAATCAGGATAGACTCCCCAGAAGAAGATTATGTTTCCCCTCCAAGTGCAATTCAATCAGAGAGTATCTCCAGAGATACGTTGTCCAACAAGCAGGCAAAGGTGTACACCCCGACCACGAAGGCCAAGGTCGAGAAGCAGCGTGGCAAGAAAGCGAGTCCAAAGAAACGCCTGCTGAAGCGGTCCAAGGACAAGAGAAAGAGTGAGAGTGAGGTTGTTGTGAGAGAGAAGGGAGAGAGGAAGAAACATTATGAGGTGGAAGATGAAAAGGAGGCTAGGCAGGTGAGCCTTAGGGGGGCAGGGTATCAGGGTATGCATTCAGGACTCTCCCCTGATATATGTCGATCTTGTACTCCTTCCGATTCAGAGCGTGGCAGCAGCAAGCGAAAGAAGGGTTCCGGTAAAAAGAAGGAAGGCACCCCGTCCAATCTCCAAGTGCCTTTGGCTTCTGATCACAACATACCTGAAAGTGATCTTTCTCCAACGAGCGATGTCCCACCTTGTACCTTTGATGGAGGTATCCCACGCTCGGAGTCCAGCTCCAAGGAGAAAAAGTCACGTCTTAGTCGCATGCGCATGGACCTCCCTCGTCGCAGAGACGCAACAAAGGCCAACAAAAATGGAAGGAGGTCGAGCGCTGGGCTGCAACCGGGAGAGGAGTCCAACAAAGACAAGGATTTTAGGCAGCGATCAGCGAGCACCAAAGGAGACAGTAGTAGACCACTAGATGGCGCCATACCAAAGCAACGAAAGAGTCGATCTCTTAAGCTAAAGAAGCGTTCAGGTGCAGGAAAACTGGGTTTGTCTTCGACAGAAGGTGACAGCGATAGAGAAGAAAGGCCACTCTCCCCGAGCAGTCTGGACTTGCCTCTGGGCCAGTTTGGAGAGGAAGGGGCCAGGTCCAAGAGGAAGGTTCCAGATGTTGTTGCTGATCTAGGTCTAGGATCTCCAGAAGCAGCTGCTACAGAACAACTCCCAAGACTCAGTAAGTTGGACATTCTTCATAGCTTTAAATCTGATTATTATCCATATGATAGTTTCCCTTTGAATGAGTTTGTAAAGAAATAATTAAGGTGGGTTTTTCATCTTGTAATGTCATGTCTTCGCCAGGATTGGTTTGCTATTATATCATACCCCTAAACTCTAAAGAAATATATCTTGATGCAGCAGATACATGCAAAGAGACAAACAATCCAACATGTGCATGGAGTGTACATTAAGTTATTTGCCCAAACTTACTGTACACTTTAAAGAACTGTATCTATTTGTGGACCTCTTGGAAACAGAATTATTCTTAAGAGAATTTAGTTGAATCATAGTATTGTCAAAGATGTGTTAGAATTCCTGAAATTTTATAATGTGATGTATTTAACATGTAGAATTTATATCTTGCAGGTTTATATAAATCAGGAGAGGTAACTTGTCATGCTGCAAAGCTCGATGATTCTATTTTCCCTACAACTTCAAAATGATTTTTATTATTTTATTCATCTTTTGTATTTTTTATTTCATCTTTGCCTATCCGTTGTCATCCTTTCTTGCTAAATGGCATTTCTTTCCTTCCAAAATGGTTTGGAGAGAAACACCTTGAATGCGGTAATTTTGAAGAAAGGCAAGATGGAATGTCTCTCTGCGTATGTTGCCTGTGCATGTACACTTCAATGAAGCTACCATGGCATATTATGAACTGTAGTTGGGTTAAAGAAATGCCCTATACATGTAGGCAAGTGCCCATGTCCATCATATGTATGAGTTTAGATGCAGAATATCACATTATATTAAGGTAGTCCCTCTTTGTCACATATTGAAGTTGTAATATTTTGTTGTTACACAGATTAATTATATGTTTATGTTCTTTTCTCCCTTTTTCCTCTTCCATATATTTTTCCTCTTCATTTTTTATATCACACACATTTCATGTTTTTTCTCGTTTCCCATCTGAAATCTTATGTTCCATCTCATTATCATCCACTCCACTATCACATAACCACCAACTGTAACAACGCCTGCCATCACCCTCATCTCTGCCACTTCCACCATCCTTGCTACCACCATCATCACTACCACCATCTCCCTCATTATCACCTACCACTTCTACTAATATCTTGCCACCATTTCAACCACCACCACCACATCATCACAATCACTGCCATCTTCACCTCCCTCATCATTATCACCTACCACTTATACTAACATCTTGCCACCACTCCAACAACCACCACAACAACGCTACCACTACTGCCATCTCTCTAACCACTACCACTACCACCATCAGTTAAGAAGCTTAGCGTAGATGCCAACCTTACAGGTGACTTTGACATTGATTCTACCACTGATGAAGAGGAGATGAAACGAGACGAGGCAAGCACAGACGCTGAACTCACTGAGCAGATCAATGACTCACCTCGATCCAAGGGGAAATCCCCCAGGAGAATGTGGGGCAAGCGATTCAAGGTGAGATATTAGAGACTTCGCCCTTATGGGATTTTCCCTGTAAATGAATTTTGGACTTTCCCTACAAGGAATTCCCCTGACAGAGATTTGTCATTCGTTTCTCCATTTTGGATTACTTTTTTCTAGATATTTTGTCTAATACTTGTTAACAGACTTGTCTTTTTTAGGACAGGATTTTCTTGCCATTATTTTGTTATTGATAACGAAGTTCTTATAATTTATTGCAATTGATTTATTGATAATTCATTTTTGTGATTATTCCAAGTTATTTTTTTAAATATTTTTTATATTTGATAATTTACGATCTTTGATTGCTAATTGTTTGACTCTTTGTTGGCTACATTTTTGTTGGCTACATTTCTTTTGATTGCAAGTCTGTACCAATCAAGATTGGTTTTCAGTAGGTTACGATCAAACATTGGACCTGACAGGCTATTAGCTGACCTTACAAAGTCAGGGAGGAGTAAAGCTCAAAATAGAATCATAAATGTCTTCCAAAGAATTGCAATCGATGTGATTAAGCAAACTTACAAAGTTCTATTTGATTATATCAGAACAGTATCGTTCATGATTTTTTCTTCCAGTGAAGTAGCAACACTTCAAATCTTTCCCCCTTCTGATTTCCCTTTTAACCTCTTTCATTTTCCTTTTTTTCAAGAAAACAGTATTCTTATGTTCTTTTGTGATGTCGATGATTGTTTTGTCTGTATTTCTGTTAAGTAGTAGTAGACTTTATAGGATAATTTGTTTAATAGCACAAAGGCTAATCTGCCACAAAGTCTGTTACCGCTTTATATGATATAGATACACTATAATTGCCTAATGCCATAGCTCTCGTAGCGCCATTGATGTGTTATTCAGAAATATAGATAGAACCAACTAATGCTAAACTTAATGTAATATCTTCCAATGTACAATGTTAACCTTTTCTTAAAAGGTTAACAAAGCTAGCATAGTGATGATATATAGCAATAAGAGAGAGTTGCACTAAAATCTTAAAAGCTCAGTTTGTAGTTTTTTTTAAATTAACTCTCTAATAGTCTTAATTGCAACTGATCATAGTCTTTAAATATATGAGATCTCAGTTTATCTCATATTGTTAAAAAATCTTAATTGTTTTTTTTTTAAAGCTTTATTAATTTAGCTCTCTATCTAATATAAATTGGAAGAGATCATAGGATGCATCATGTTTTAATTTATCTCATATTGTTCATCGATTGTTCAACCAATTTCTCTTGCTCTGTCTATATGCTATAACACAGAGATTAAGATCATTGAAAAAGCTGAGACAGGTAAACAACAAAGTTTGTGAAATTAGACTAAACCTAATTATATTTCATATATACGCTCATTTGCACAGTTTTTTATGTTTATAATTTGTTGCCATGTCTGTACAAACCTCTTACCTATATGTTTTGTTTTGGGGTGTTTTTTTTTCCTCTTCAGAATGCATGCTGCAGTATCATATATTGTAGTCCGTTTGTTTTCTGTATTATTGTCTTGATGATGGCGGTTTAAATTTCATTGGCAAACTGGAGTTTCAATCATTATGGGACAGTAGGTTTTGTTTGAAATGAATTTAGTTATGATAGAACATATGTGTTAACCCATCCCATTTGAGCCCCCATCCTCTGCCTCTCTCTCTCTCTCTCTGTCTCTCTCTCTCTCTGTCTGTCTGTCTCTCTCTCTGTCTCTCTCTCACTCTGTCTGTCTGTCTGTCTCTCTCTCTGTATCTTTGTGTCTCTGTCTGTCTGTCTCTCTCTCTCTCTGTCTGTCTGTCTCTCTCTCTGTGTGTGTGTCTCTCTCTCTCTCTTACCCTTAAACTTAATAAAATCCCAAAATTTTCTGTCATTTTCATTACCAATTTCATTCTTTGAATGTTTCCTTTCATGTTTTTTTTTTCCTTTCCTACTCGTATACTCACTCCTGTTTTTATCATTTATTACCACATTTATGACATTTATTATTCATTGATTTAGTGGGGCAAATTCAATGAGATCTTTTGATGTAGAAGTTTGTGTAAAATTAATATACAACAAAGAATAACAATGATAAGTTTGAGTAAGCGTAGCATGAAATATGGGCTTCTTTTTCGTTGTTTTAGTTTATATGTAGCTCAATGGGAATGGCTTAAGTTTAAGTTTTCTTTATTTATATCATTTTATAAAAACTGCCCATTGTCATTTCTTTTTTCCCTTTTTTTTTTTTTTTTTTTTTTTTTTTTTTGGGGGGGGGGGGGTGTTTTTGTTCCCCTAACATTACCTGTCTTAAATGTGGGGTATTATATGCAAATCAGGATGATGCCCTTCGATCTACTATATGCAGATCCTTTTTTTGAAGAAAGTTTTTGTCATCGTTAAGTCTCATTTCTTTAGCTAAGTGTCTGTATGGGGAATGTAATGTTCATGTATATGTAAATACGTGTGGCTGATGTGTTCAAGTGATTACGTTTTACATTTCTAGTCAGTCCCTAGACAGTTATAGAACTGAATTAGAGCTAGGAGTTAGACCTACCCAAATATTCACTAATATCATTTCAACCTGTACAATGTTGGACCTGGCTAATAAGTTTCACTGTGTTCTTGTTTTTAGGCTAAACCTGACTGTTAGATAGAATGTATAGTTCAGGATTTAGACTCTTTTGGAGACATAAATATTTGAGGAGAACTTTGAATTTAATCATATTTAACCCTTCTCTCATGGCACTGTTACATATCTTCTCTTTTTTTTTAATACAATTTTAAAATTTATTGCATATGATTTTTCGTTATAACATTGGTAAGCCTCAGGAGATTCATAATTTGTAATGTATTTTTGTTGTTATTCTAATAACTTTTATGGGAGACTTTAACCAAATTTTTCTCATTATCTTTACAATGATATACTTTAATAATAATGTTAATGATTATTTGTAAAGCCCCATATCCATTTCGCATTTAAAAAAATGTAAACTATAACCAGATGTCAGTTCTGATAAATTAAACATTAGATTAATCAAATTTTTACAGTGTGAGTCATAAGACTTTAAACAAGTTTTAGTTTTCAGTATTACATTGCGATGCCAGAGAGCTATCATAATAACTTAAGTACTTAATATCTCAGTTTAACTTCTCTGATAGATTTTAATTTTAATCTATTATTTTTCCTCTTTTTTTGATGATTTCTGCGACTTGTTTGGACCCCTTATTCTCATCTACCAAGGAGGTAGTGTATTTTATGTTTTTTAGCCTGATTTTATTATTGCTGTTTTGTTTTGTTTTACCTTATATTGTTTTACTGGTTATCTTGTTTTTGTGCTGTGTGGCTTTGGGGGGCTTGCCTTTAGTTTTGGTTTGTTGGGAGAAGAATGAATGAAGGGGAAAAATAGATTGCTGTGATTTTTAATTGATTTTATTGCAGTTTTTGTTTGTTTATTCATTTATTTATTTATTATTTGTTTTGCTATTTATTAATTTTTTATTTAGCTATTCATTTACTACGAAATATGTTTCAGTATTCTTTTTTATTTTTATTTTTATTTTACGTTCTCTTGGTTTGTGGGTTTTTGTTTTTGCCTAATTTGCCAAAGTTCATTTTCAAAGAGTTTTAATTGTTTTTTTTATAGTTTTATCTCTTTGAAATTAGCAACAACAACAACAAACAAAAAACAACAAAACTACTAAAAAAAAGTTGTGCATTCTACGGCATTATGTTCAGACTACCGGTAATGATAGTATGGTTGATTGTGGTATGAACTAACATAAAAATGTGTTGAAATAGCATTCAGTACATGGATCTTTGATATTTCATAGTTACATGTTAAGTGTCAATAGAAATAAAAAGTGTAGAATTTTTATTTAATTAGAGGTAGAAGTGGTAGAAGAGGGAGTCAGAGTCATAGTCATTGGTAGCAGAGTTATAGACATGTAGATCGAGTATGAATGTATGATGCTCATTTAGTTTGAAATAGAAAAAGAAAGGCATTAGTATTTTATTTATTTTTATCATAAGTAAGCAGTAAATGTCTGATAGTGATGTAGTAATTTTCTGAATGTTTTTGGTACGCGTAATGCACAAATAGAAAAAAAACAGTCGAATAAAGAACTCTGGGTATATCTGTACTGTTACTAAAGAGTTATTCCACAGCACATGTGTTAGTATTCTGGAATTACTTGCTCATTTCTGATCTCAGTTCTTTGCGAATATAGTTTTCATACCCTTCTGTCTCAGTTTGCTCTGCCAAATCAATTTTTGGCCGTCGGGGTAATTTTGGTTCAGTATGTTATTGGCCTAGTGTCCGCCTTGTTAGTTAGACTGACGTATCACACTATTCTTTTGCCCTTAAGCACTTACGCAGTCATTTACTCTGCTGTAGTAACCTATTAGTTATTTAGAGCAACTGTCAGATGTTTCTTACAACGTTTTTCAAATTCCAAAATGAGCACACTTGCACTGATTGCTTTGTGTCAAAAGAATTCCTGATATGGCCAGGGAAAGATGTGGACATGTAGTACAGTGTCTCATTAATTTGTTATATAGATTTGGTAGAGTACAATAGAACTCTATGAGAAGACATATTAGCATATATTGCTGGATTTTCTTCTGTAATTTTGCTAACTTTTTTCTGAATTAGTTGTTTGTGTGTTGTTTTGTCAGCTGATAACTTGTAGAATTATAAAAGCATTGCTGATCTTTTTTGTTCTGAGTTGAGAAAAGGAAGGAGACATCTTTACTGTGTAGTGTGTACCTTCTCTCTCTCTCTCTCTCCCTCTCCCTCTCTATACCTTTCTATTTCCTTTCCTCTCTATCATCTTCCCCCCTATCATCTTCCCCCCTCTTTGTGTTACTCTCTGCCTCTTCCCCTCTGTGGAGTGTTTTGTTGAGCGTCACCAGAGACTGTTATTTAATCTCAGAATTATCTACATGTTATGTCTTATCTTCTTATCAGGCTTTGAGTAAAAAGACTGCCAGACAAGAACAGGTACCATTCCCTCCCTGTCTGTGCATGCTGCCCACCCCCGTATCTAAGAATGAATTTGCCCCCCTCCATCGTGAAAAGTCATGACATGCCCTTTATAGATGCATATGTAGTTCAAACCCAACCTAATCCCCATTTAAATCGATTGGAATCTATTTGTTTCATCAAGACCGCAGTACCTTCTAACAATTGATATTCCATTTCAACCTTGTCTTTACCGTTTTGTTTGCATTAAATATCCTCTGATTTTTTTCTACAAAATGCTGCTTATAATTCTATCTGTAATGTGCTGACGCATTTTGTCTACCTATCTTGCTTGTTCAAATCCTTCCCTACCTCAAACTACCCCTACCGGTAACTAATGCATTGATAATATATTTCCCAAGTTTCATGTAAAACCCTATGCCATCCTATGGTTCTAAAAGCTTCTGTCTGTAGTTAACCCAATAAAGTGTCATACCTGTTATCGTGCAGGAAAAAAATGGAAACAAAAAATTAACCAACCCTTTTATGCCTTCTCTTATACCCAAGCATGTATATCCAATCTTCACGGACAACTAAAATATCTCTTTAGAATTTATTCTGATACAGCATTTTTGCATTTTTAAATTCTGTTTCTAACTTCTATAGTTCCTCTATTGTGCAAAGTGCATGTGCTTCTATTACGAAAAGATGTATAAACTTTGGTTCGTGCTACGTGAACTTATAAATTTAGAGCTCTTTATCTTTTCCTGCAATATTTAGAATTTAATGTAGCTTTTCAAAAAGTTTCCCTTTTTACAAATAACTTACACATCTGGGAGGAAGTAGATCCATGCATGATCAATAGATTTACATTGTATGTGTAAGAAAACCTTGATGCTATACAACATGGCCTGAATTCTTACATGAATTCAAAGATCTTTCAATTGTAGTAACCATGAGACTGTTTATCTTCTTCAGCGACTTTTCCTAACAGAACTGTTGATATACAAATTGTTTTTGTTTGCATGAGTGTGAATAAAATGTTAACTTAGGCAGAGCTAAAGCCCCCTTACTATATGCTGTTTGTTGCAAAGCTGTTGTGTGCTTGGCAAAAATGCATATCTATATTATGCATTAGACAAGGGAATTTGTCAATGAATCATACACTTGCAATTGTGAGGAATTCCTGCATTTAAGCCCTTCTGCATCTATTCTGAGTGTTCTGACATACATGTATGCTCTGGCAACGATTGCTTGTCAAAATGATATAGGGTTTGGGATTTGGGGTAGGGGTAGGTTTTCAAAGGAGTATTATTAGTTTAAGGCTAGAGTTAGTGTTCAGTTCAGGGATTAAGCAAAGATTTATTAGCATAGGAAATCGACCGCGGAGCAATTTTTCCAGAGCATTTTGTTATACAACCTTCCTTTTGCCCCACACATGATTGTTTCTACCCTTGTATGTGACGTAGATGATATGGAAAGAACAGGAGTCCATTTTACGGCATGGTCGCTTTAAAACCAGAAACTGTTGGATACACAAAACATTTTGCTAATTGTGAGAATGGATGGGATTCACGGAAGTCTATTTTAAAATTAAATTTAATATATGGTCTATTAGAAATACACGGTAGTAGTCCAGGGACTAATTGCAGTGTTTCCATTGTATTAAACAAAAATCTTAAATAGGATCATCGATTGAAACAAAAGGGAAAGTAATAAGCTGTTTAAGTGCACAGTCATTATTCATTACAATCACACTTTTATACAAGTATAAAGCTTTGGAACAATTATGTATTACAACAGACAATTTTGGGGAAATTCATGAACATTTCTGGGCACATACATGTAAATAGCTGTCATTAACTTTATGCAAGAGTATTATTTTGCAAAAGTTTCTAGTTTTGCAGTGGATGATTTTTCTTGGAGGGAAAGCCATATTTTCCTCAACCTTTCCTCACTTCCAACCCCGATCCTAACACTGCTTATTCCAATTCTTCTTAAGATCATGTTCAATGCATGCATTATTCTCCTTCCATCTCTTGTATTATGGGCATGATATGATGTGCATGATCTAGTATCAAAAGGAAGCAAATTCTGTCATGAATATTATGAACATTTGCATGGAGATAGGTCTTCCTTCCACTCAAGTTGGTAGATATTCCATATTCTATAGAATTTTGTTGCAGTTATGAGTAGAAAATATTATGACTTTCTTCTACCAATGATGGTGAAAATTCTTTAGAACTGTCAAAATGTATTGCAATTGTAAGCAGAAAATTTGAGCAAATGCTGAACTATAATTGTTTGCCAAAGTTTGTCTGACAAAGCAACACTTTTCTGTCAGAACATAACTTCTTGGTCACACCAAGGTCCTGTTTCATAAAACTTATTATCAATAACAAATGCTAAATTTCTATGACTAAATTGCTCTCAGCCAATCAAATGCCACAATTTCAGTAGCTTATAACAGTTATTGTAACTTGTTATCGATAACAAGTTTTATGAAAGAGGGCCTTAGTATTGTGCAGTTACAAAGGTTGTAACCTACTCAAGGCACTATGTGTGCAGGGAACCAGAACTTTTCTTGCTCTAAACAGCTCTTAGCGATACATAGTAGGCTCTGGAGTTGAATGATGTCCAAAGAATAAGTTCATATAATAATGATAATAATGATTAGATCAATTTATATAATGCAGCTACTGTATAAATCTACTCTTCTGCGCTGTGATGAAAAGTGAAACTCTTAACAGTGCTACTTTGCAGACAAATAATACAAATCTATTCAAAATATTCAAAATTCTTTTTGGCATATTCCACACCAAAAAAACTACAGTGTTTTGTTCTGTGGATATCATTAGCATGTGTGTAATATATTTTCTTTTTTTAATCAATTTCCAGAAAGTTACATCGGTAAATGATTCTTTTAACAATGAAATACATGAATTTTACTGATTTTTCTTCATTTGTTCTTGTCTTTACTCTTTCTCGCTATTTGAATGCCTTTTCTCTCTCTCTCTCTCTCTCTCTCCCTCTTTCTGCCTTCCTTTTCCTTCTTTCTCTCTCCCTCTTTATTTCTCTCCCCCCCCTCTCTCTCTATCTCTCTCTCTCATTCTCTCTCTCTATCTATCTTTCTCTTTCCCCTTTCTCTTTTTCTCCCCCCCCCCCCCTCTCCCCCCCCCCCCTCTCTCTCTCTCTCTCTTTCTCTTTCTCTCTATCTATCTATCTCTCTCCTTATCTCTCTCTCTCTCTCTCTCTCTCTCTCATTCTACCAATCAGGAGAAGCGTAAGATGGAGGAGGAGGAGCTTAGCGCCCGTCTGACGAAGCGAGTCCAGAAAGAAGCCCGTCGTCAGCACCACCAGCAGCAACTAAAGCGCCATCGCTTGGCCCAGGAGATCCAACGTCAGCTACAGGAAGTAGAGGTCAAACAGCGGGAGCTGGAGAACCGTGGGGTCGCCGCTGAGAGGGCGCTTCGTGGAGAAGAAAGTAAGTCGTCCGCAAGCACCTTGGATGAATGCTAGTAACATTCTTATAACATTAATGCATTCATTGTCTTGACTTATAGGTGCATTCAGCAGTACACTGAATAAAAGTGAATTTAAATTAGTCTGAGATATTTAGACTCTGCCTTGTTTCTGCTTCTTTTCCCTTTTAAAGGAGAATGAAAGCAGGCATAGTTTAGATATTTACAGACCAGGGCCCAGCGACACAAAAATATAAGTTAGCAATTGATTGCTATTTTGTCAGTTGATCGCATCAATCGATCAGATTCAGCTTTGTGTTATGGAGCCCAGATTTGATTTTGCACAACATTTTATTCATTGTGAAGAGGAAACTTGCCTGCATTAGCATCTCAAGAATCTTGATACATTTTGTTTTGATAAAATATGCTACAAGAATAATGAATTCATCAGAAATAGCAGATGTATACTTAACCTATCTCTTTTTGTATTTGTATTTGGTGTTGACTTGAAAGGAAGGGTATAAGAATCTAAGAGTTATAGAAATTTAATTGAATGTGAATTGTATGCAAAAATATATGCTCAGTGAGACATGGATTATAATTTATAATATAATATACACTGGTTCTAGGCCCTGTTTCATAGAACTTATTATCAATAAAAAATAATATATTTCTATGGCAAGTTTGCTCTCAGCGAATCAAATGCCATCATTTTAGTAGCTTATAACAGTTATTGTAACTTTTGTTATGAAACAGGGCCCTGATCAGTGTTTAGCATCAGCAATATTATTTGGGAATAAGATGGGTAATTCCAGAAATGCAGGCAAAAGTATCTTAAAGCATCATGAGAATGTAGATAAAGCATGTTACCTCATGTTAACATGCCTGATGAACAAAAGATCTAATGTTAATAACCACTTCACATTAACACGACCCACCCCTCCCCAATTAACCCTACCCCATCGTCCCTCAGCTCCCGAAGGTGTGGATGAAACCACCCTCATGCAAGAATGGTTCAGTCTGGTCAACGAGAAGAATGCCCTGGTACGGTTTGAGACGGAGCTGATGGTTCAAGCGAGGGAGCTAGAGCTAGAGGATCGTCATAGTCAACTGGAGCAGGAGCTGAGGCTTATCATGGCCGTAGGAGGTGAGCAGAATATCGAGGATTCCCCTCAATTACTTAACTTAGGGATTCCCCTCTATTTCCATATGTAGAAGTCAACATTTTGTTAAAGAGTTGAACACAAATTTTGTCAATTTGATTTTGTAATGAAAAGGATAAAGATATTATTTCAAGAAGTATTAGCCTGTAGTAATAATTTACACATTGTCAGGGTTGACATGTGTTATTAAGTTAAGATGTACATGAATTATTTTAAAAGTCATTTCTTCATCAGGTAATTTGTCAAATAAAAATCCTTTGTTTATGTATGTTTTTAATTATTTTGCTTTCTTCAAACACAGGAAATAATATTTTAACCCATTTCTAATAATATGTTTGTATTCCCCTCATGGCCAAACAAGAGATAGCAAAAACAATTTTACTATTATTTTTTAAAGTGATACAATCAAACCTGTCTATAGCGTCTGCCCAAGGGAAACACAAAAAGTGGTCTCTGTAGACAGGTGGTCTTTGTAAACAGGTTCCTTTAGTACATGTTTCAATGAGAAACCATTTTCAAGGGAAACAAAAATGTAGTCTTTGTAGACAGGTGGTCACCGAAACAAGTTTGACTGTACAAGGATATATATATATATAGGGGAAAATAAGTGGATAAGGTAATGATAGAATAACTAACACTCACCCTTGTCTTATTTTGATTGGTCTAGAAGGGAAGAAGTCTTCTACAGACCGAGACCAGGAGAAGCTTCTCTTAGATGAGATGCTGGAGGTGGTAGAACAACGAGATGCCCTGGTGGCATTCTTAGAGGACGAAAGACTCAAGTAAGATACATCAACCATTACAATATTTATCACTTATCTATGATAATAATAATAATGATAAAGTGGCCATTTGTAACGCGCCATATCTGTCAACTTGACGCTCCTGGCGCAGGATGATGATCATTCTTCAATGTATATATATCTCATCCTCTATCAGCTTTTTCTTCTTTTCTCTCTTTCTCTCTCTTTTAACTCTCCCTCTCCAATTTACTATCCAATTATCTCTCCCACTCTGTCTCCTTCCCCGTCCCCCTCCTCCCCCCCCCCTCTCTCTCTCTCTCTCTTTCTCTCGTCCACTCTCATTTACTCTCCCTCTCCCATTCTCCATCCGATTCTCTCTCCCACTCTGTCTCTCTCTCTCCCATTCTCTCTTTTTCTCTTCAATATTTCTATCTTCCTCTCATCCCCTCTTCTCTCATTTTCATTCGCTCCTTTTTACAGTTGCGGTTATCTTTAACTCCTTGCTTCTATCCTGTTTCATCGCTTCTATTTTGTTTTATTCTCTCCTTTGAATTCTTGAAATCTTCCTCTGTCTTTAGATATCTGTATCAGACCCCCCCCCCCCCCCTCCATTATCCTTCATACTTCTCCTCTGCAGTATGTACAAAGTGTTACATAACAAGGCAAAATCCTTTATAGTGCTAAAATATCTGACATGGGCTTATTTATCTATTGCCTGTCATAATGTAGCATCTCTGTCGGCACCTGTACCTCCTTGTTTTTTATTCACAAAGCATTGTAAATTGAACTGACCGGGTTAACGGTGGTAAACCATGGAATCAAATAGGCCCATTCTGGAGAAAATCATGTTACAAATATTGCATGGAATACACATTCTGTTTGAGTCAAAAGGGCTTTAACTCAAATCATTTTACACAGAGTAAACAGTCTATACACTGTATCATGCAAGGTGTTATCGTTAGGTCAGTCAATAGTGGCACTCTAAAGGTGGAAGTGAGAAGTTGAAAACTCAGCTGTTTGTAGTTTATATGTCATTTAACTATATCCACCTGTTTATGTGTGAACACTCTGCAATGCCCCCATCCCATCCCCTCCTCTATATGGTAGTATGTATATGCTTGTTATAAAGAGATCATATCTCATGCATTCTATCATCCAAAAATAGAGGGTACCAATCACATAATTTAAAAAAAAAATGTTGGTAGGCGGGGGGGGGGGGGGGGGGGGCCTTGTTGCTATACATTAGTCAAAACTTTATAATATTACTTGTATAAAAGGATATTGCAAGTTTGAATACACTATCGGTAAACATGATAAAAAAGTGATTTGTGGGTAAAGTTTGTTAGTCGAAGCACCCAAATGTATTTGTATACAGTAGGGTGTTCACGGGGCTAGACCCCTCGTCCGTAGGAGGTTTTATGTTATCGTTTGTTGACCTGTTGACCTATAGAATGCCAGGACAAGATTTGTTTTAAGTTGATTTCATACCGACTAGCTGTACACAAATGAATTTTGTATGCAATTGGTACCCTTTAATCTCATTTTCTTTCGTTACTAGTACTCAAAAGCTTAAAGTATGGTACAGGGAATATTGAATTTAGTCGTCATTCTCTCTTTCATCTTCAACATGTATTCTGCTCCCATGCAATATACAAACACACATGCATGAAGAAGCACTTCACTCTTCAGTCTCTAAAGCTTAATGAAGAAGGAAAATTATGCTCTATATATTGCGACAATAACCTTGTTGCGTCCAGCGAGTCGCTATTAGCAGGACAAAGTACCGGTATCCAATCAAATAAATTGCATTTGATTTAGGTTTAGGGCATTTATATTTTAATTCAAAGCTTTCATTTGATTATTTGTGAACAAAATTCATATGACGTACATGTAGGCCTATACATGTAGATACAACAAAAATTATCGTAGATCTTTTGGTATATGTGACTGATAAACCAATAAATCAAATCAAATCAAAATAAACCAACAAGTCAAGATTATTCCTCGTAGCAAATAAAGGAGGAAATTAAAGATTTGTTATTTGAAGAAAGAAAATCAGCCAATGATTTAAATAAATAAATAATATACATGATATATAGTCATCCGACCTGTTTTCTATCCCACTGCTTTCCTCCACTAGCACTCTGTATCGACCTTTAACCTCTGACCTTTGACCTTTGACCCTTGTGTTGTAGCATCTCTGCTTCGAACCTTCACGGTTCAGCCTTTCTGATCGTGTGTGTTGCGCTAATTCTCTACGCATACCTGGCGTGGCTTGCTTGAGCTAGCTAGCTAGCTAGGGGTACAGTGTGTAAGTACATGGGACTACTAACCTTCTGCTAGCTTTGAGGTGCATTCAAATCAATTAATCTTTGGTCAAAATGGCAAGCAAAGCATCGCAAAAGTCTTTCACATTTCATCCATTTAAGCTTAAAGCTGTCTTTCCTTTCATTTTTTGCCTTTCAGTTTAGTTAGTTTTTAGGCAAAATATCCTCTGATAGGACCTTCTATAGCGAAATTTATGAGACCATGACAAAATTACTTGTTAGTTAAAAACAAAGCAAATCATAGGCACAGCTTACCATCAAGTATTTTTTTTTTTTTTTTTCACATCCACCAAAGGCATTTTTGTTTTACTAATATTCCCCAATACATCCAAATCTGTTTGTAGATCTATAAAAAAAAAAATTATAAAAAAAAAAAAAAAAAATACCTGGTGTGCTATTGCTCTAGAAGATGTGTTTTGGGGGCATCGGATTCCAATCAGAGCAGGACCACGAGGGTCTGATGTACAAAACATTACCATAATGACTCAGGCTTCAAATTTCTCAGAACTCTATAGAAGGTCTATAGCCAGTCATGTTTATTGTAAAATTATATACCTCAGCCTCAGGGTGAAGTGGAGGTGCCAGAAACATATTTTTGATGGTATGCTAAATGAACGTGAAATTGTCGGTAATGTATTGCAAGGCGTTTTGGGTCACCTCTTTTATCTTGAAGATTTTGGTCAATTGTTTTTCAGTCGGGATAAGTTGTAAACTACAACGTGTGCTTCAATTATTTATTTGCTCAACTTTTGTCATTCATTCATTTTTTTTCAGTAGTGATGCATACCGTAGGTCCTTTTTAGACTATTGTAGCTCTTGTACAATACAAATCCTGTTGTTTTTCCTGTAAAATGGAAATTTTTTAGTTTGATTGATTCTCAAAAGTGGCAATTTTTGCGTTTAAATAAGGTTTGTCTGCAATTGACCAACTTTGCTTTTCTTGCTTGTGTATGCTTCCATAAAATGTGCATAAATACATCATAGCATCATGGAGATAATGATTCATCAAGTATCATAGAAATTAATAGCAAATTATGAGTTACTGGAAGTATAGTTCAACTTTAACTTCTCCACCACTTTTTGCCAGTTTGTTCCAGTTTGTACAAGTTTGTACCAGTTTGTACCGGTTTGTACCGGTTTGTACTGGCTTTTTCAGGCAGTCCCCTGAACAGGAATCAGACCACCTGAAGAAGTTAGTAGGAACTGGTGAAAAGTTGCATAGAAGTCAAAGTTGAGCTGTACTTGCAGTAACTGATTTAAAATTTGCTATTAAGAACATAGCATTATCCATTAACTTCATGACATATTTCATCACAAATAAAGGGATTATTACTTATAATTTTAGAGTAAAGCATTCATTTCAAGCCATATTGGGCAAAAGGACATATTAAAAAGCTTGCAACTTACACTATCTGTGATGCCTAAAATTATACCTCGCTTGTTGCAATCTGTTTATGCCCCTCCCCCCCCCCCCCCCCTCCCAATGCATGACATGTTTGTTTTTGTTTTGTTTCTTTTGTGCCTCATTGTTTTATCCTTGCCCCTTCCTTGGTTTACTTTATCACTTTTTTTATTATTAAAAATAATTTCCCTTAAATGCCCTTAGTTGTATGGTTATGTTTTTTGTTTTGTTTTTGTTTCTGTTTCCTTGTGTGTTGCCCCTTTTTACCCTAATTTTTGCTCACAGAGAAAAACAATCACACACAAAAAAAAGCTTGTTCTTCTTTTCACCCCATATCCTCTTCTCAGTTTATACTTTTTCCATTTCCTTCGCTTTCATCATGTCTATCTTTATTCTGTTCATTGATTGAAAAAACTAATGTTCTTCATGTTTATTTTATAGCAAGTTTCAAATGTCACACAGAAAAAAAGAGACAAAACTTTCTTTCACCCTTCACCCCACACCCGTTTCCATTTTTACCATTTTCATTTCTTCTTTTCATTTCACTTATTGATTTTTTTTTATTTTTTAAAAATATTTTGTTGGTATTTCATAGCAGGTTAAAAATGTTTCAGCATTTCAAGAGCTTTCAGTAGTAGTAGAAAAATGGGAAAGCAAATTATGTTTTGCTTTTTGTAGCAAATACAGCATTATAGCCTTGAAAAAGTAATTATTGTCGGTATGATGAAATGTGTAATGTATCAACCAACCCTTGGTATATAAAATGAAAATTTGTTTTTGAATGATCTCATACTACTCTTGCTTCCATGGTTAAGTTTGCTAAGTGTGAATAGAACTCAAAATATACCAGGGGGGTGTTTCACAAAGACTAAGGTCGATAATAAGTTGGACATCAACTATGGCAGGCCGTTCATGCCACTAGTTGCTCTCACCATCAGTCTCTCAATTATGATCTTTAGACAATATTTATTCCTTCAACAATTAACTATCAAAAAATGTAAATTCTCTAGATTTGTGACCATGATTTGTACGTCCCTTGAGAGACCAATGCCAGGAATGGTTAGAGGAACAAGTGGCATGAACGGCCTGCCATAGTTCAAGTCCAACTTAAGTCAATATTAAGTCTTTATGAAATGCCCCCATATTAAATATTGAGAAGAAGTTAAAACTTAAGTTTGGTTTAAGATCAGTTGAGGGAGAGTGTAAACAAGATCATGAGCTAGACCGTGGTCTTACACATTCAAACTTATCGTTAACTGATTTTAAGCCTCGCATCTTGTTTAAATTCTCAGTTTAATAACTTTGCTATGTTCTGATATGATGCTATACATTGCAATATACATATGATTTCTGTAGGATGTTTGATGATTCAGTCAAACCTGCTTTAGTGACTGACCACCTGTCTACAAAGACCACATTTTGTGTTTCTTGTGGTCGGTCACTATAGGCAAGTTTGACTGTATCTCATTTTTATGCGCTTGAAATGTAACTTATTTTCAGAGATATTATTCGTGATTTGAGTCCATATTGACTTTTATATATGGACCATGACCCACATTGCATCCTGAGTGGAAAGAGATGATTTTGTTACAGCCCCCCCCCCCCCAAAAAAAAAGAAGATATATGTTCATATAATAGTTGAAATAGGATGGAGTATATCTTTGCTGTCAGCCTTTGCAATCACTGCCACTCCCCTCCATATGGCATTGAGAGAAATAGTTGCAACACATTTACATGAGCATGGTATGAGGTTAAATCCTGGGTCCCATTTCACAAAACTTGTCATCAGTGACAAATGACAGTTTTTGTTATAAGGTAATGAAATCCTTGCTTCTGATTGGTTATCAGCAGATTTGTCACTGATTTTAGTCATTTGTCACTGAAAAAAGGCTTTGTGAAATGGGTCCCCGGAGCTCCAATAGTTCCCACCAAGATATTCCTTGTGGAGATACTACACATGCATCAAACATGACTATTCGTTCACTGAAATACAAACTTGTACAAAGAATTATTTTTTGGTAGTATACTCTTATTGTTTTAAAATCAATGATTTGTGGAAAAATTGGTTTTGAAACACCTAGTTATCCATTAATTGGAAGATGAAACATGCTTGGCAACGAAAATGCATAGGTACAAAGTCAATGAGGGAACCATTTGAGGCTCTATGAAAAGACTGACCAATCAGGAGAGACTTGCAGTGACGTAACTATCTCTCTCTCTGTTAGCTATGATCCCTTCCTGGCCCTGTTCCCCATTAAGCCACGCCCCTTCAGCCCTATCCCATGTTAAGTCCCGCCCCCTTTCAGAACCATTTGAGGCTCCATAAAAAGAAACTTGCAGTGACGCAACTATCTCTCTCTCTCTCTGTTAGCTATGGTCCCTTCCTGGCCCTGTTCTCCATTAAGCCCCGCCCCCCTTCAGTCCTATCCATGCTAAGTCCCGCCCCCTTTCAGCCCATACCCATATATACTCATTATACCGATGTTGTTATATCCAGGTATGATGAGACTGCGCTTGGCTTACAGTAAGTTATATGTTATCCGCTTTGTATATGGAATGATATCTCTTTGAAGAAATAATTTGTAAAACTCACTAATAAACTTGTTTGTTTTAGATTTACGCAATAATTAACACCCACATATTGTGTTCAGAATTTTAGTATTTGAGCAATTATTATCGCATGGAAGATTACAAAAAGTATTAGTATATAAAGACACTCACACGACTTTAGTTTTAGTGTAATATACACATTATGTTCTCTAGATATAAATGTCACAATAATCTCTTTATTATTTATAAATCAAAGTAACATTTTGCTTTAGTTAGCTCTTATATACACAGCTCTGCCTTGAAGAGAAAAAACTTATTCATGTATTAAAGGTAGTGTTATAGTAAAATAAATAAATTACAATGCATGTGTCTTTTTACCTATATATATATATATCTGTACTCATATAATTAATTTTCTTTACAAATATATAAATTACTACCTATTGTCATTCATGTAATTCTGTTACAATATGTGACAGATATATATTTATATAATTGTAAATAATATATGTTTTATTTAACAGCACTATATGGATTTAAAAAAAAATAATGTCTGGTATTAGCTGTCTTGTAGGGGAACTAAAAAAATACAAACTAAATTAAGACTTCAATTGCATACTCCCCATTAAATGAGTACTTTTGATCTTGATTGTAGCTGTAAACCATCTAGAATTTATAGATGCACTCTGATAGAAACTTATGTTTTTATTTAATTTCTAGGTTCTCAGAAATGATATCTTTCACATTTTGTAGAGAATACACTCCTTATCATTAAAGTTAATTTAGGACCATGTTATTTAGTTTAAACTACAACACACTAGATTTCGATGTTTCACCCGAGATGATCACTTTCACAGATATAAAGCTCACTTCACACATCAAAAAGCTAATTTTAGTTGTTAGATTTGTATGAAGATAGTTTTCTTTTCCAATGCTAGTGGCCATGATAATTCATGGAAGAAGTTTATTGTGTTTTGTGCTTCTCTTTTAATGACAAATTATTTATTGGTTGGCTGTAATTTTCTGATTGGTATAATTGAATGTGTGTGTTTTATTGAATGCAGTATGAACTGTTTACTTTTAGGGTTCGTTGTATTAACACAATGCATGGATTGACATCCATTACTTAGGCATACCAATGAAATTTAAAATTCCATTGCGAAGTAAACACAAATATTTTGTTTAAAGGGGGGGGGAGAAACAAGTCGTCACCAATTTCAAATGTCTTGAATGTAGTCTTGTGCAAACAGGGACATGAAGTAAATTGGATGGTCTAAATATAGATCAGAAACATTTGGTTTGAAAAATTTATGTTATACTATACCCCCCCCCCCCCCCTCACCCTCACCTCCTAGTTTGATCTCTGAAGGTATACTGGGGTATATCCCACTATCCCATTTTCTGAGGATTTATGGTTCAAAATCGAGTTGATGCACTAGTGCCCTGGTAAGGGATTAATTCTCATTACATCATTAACAAGTCCCTCAGAGAGAACTTAAAGCTGTCGGTCCCTTGGTTGCTTCCTTAAAAAGCATACACACGCTTTCTTAGCACTCAGGTGAAACAAACTAACAAAGAAACAAACTCTAATCCAGAGAATTTAGCATAAACCCTGTTGTGACCACATAAGCATGATATTTTGACTTGAATTGTTATGGTAAGCGGTGAAGTGGACATTTTTGTGTGTGTCGACAGATTAGTTTGGATATCATTAATAGCATGGGATTGAGTTGCTTGATGTTTTACTGACATAGCAACAACAAATTATTATATTCAACAAGAAGAAGTTATTAAAGATGGACATGCTTGTATCATCTGTTGAGATCCAGAAGGCATTAACTCATATTATTTTACATTGAGTTAACACCCTTCTGGCTCTCAGCAGACAGTGTCTTCAAATGTCTTCAATAATGTGATTTTCTTTGGCAGCACACTTTTAATTTATTTGTTGACAATTCCAAGATAATATATGACTCTGTTTGTATGTAAATGCTTGTATGATGAGTGGAATGGCTTGTACAAGGTCTTTCCAACATAACACTTATGTTCCAGTAGACTAACCAAAAGTTACTGTTGCTATTAAGATGTCTCTGTTATTGTTGCATTCGTCTTTGAATCACAGCTTGGGAAATGATTGCATAACTGTGTTTCGTCTCTCCAATTCACTCGTTCAAATCACATTGTACTCCATGAATGTGATTCGTCAAGTACTAGTGAATGCCAACAGTTTTATGTGCTACTGTTGTGTGATATCTAATAATGTGATTTTGATCAAACTCTCAGACGTCTCATTCATTCTTTCTCTCTTTCTCTTGTTTTCTTCCTCATCCTCCCCTCCCTGATCGTCTTGTATTCTCCTTAAAATGGACTGCATGTTCGTTCCCGTCACTTCCACATGTCTCTCAAAACAATCAATTTCTCATTTTTGTTGCTGATTTTGAAACTTCCATTCTGTTTGATTTGTTTTCCTCTTCTTTTACTGTCAATAAATATACAACAAATTATGCAATTATTACTTTTTTGTATTTATTTATTTTTAACTTAAATTTACAACGTTATGCACTCTGTTTTTTTCTTCTCCCTTCCTCTTAAAAAAAAATATAAATATACATGTGGCATATAACCATCAACAATTTCGTTTTCTGTATCCCTAATGTACTAAATAATTTTGTAAAATTTTGTTACAAAAAATACCAATACTTTTACATTATATTTCATGTTCAATGATGTGTTTCATGTACCCAAATGTCCCTAATTGCATGTCGCATTTCACTCACCTACTCTCTTCATCACTTGTACAATAACAATAATAACAATAACAATAATAATAACAATAACAAAACAACCCTGATTGCATATGAATGCATGTTATGCACCAATGCTGTTCTACTCTTACATAATCTGTACTCTGTCCCCTTTTACTGTAACATTATTTGCTACTTTGATATAATGATTCCTTCCAAAATGTTACAACCGTCTAATCGTATATTGTGCATTTGCAATGTAATCCTGTCTTTATCTCTTGTGAATGCTTTACACATGCTTATGTTGCAATGTTAATGTGCATGCTTTTATAATAATCCTTCAAACATTGCAGTGGGGATAGTGAATGGACTACAAGTTCTGCTACAACCCCTTCACCTTAAAGCACTTACACCTTATACAATCTTATCTCAGGAACTTTCAAAGAATGAGAACGGTCTTCCTGACTTGCCAGGAGAGCATTTAAAATAGAATTCACTACTTCTGTGGAAAGGGAAATATTTTACTGAAATTTGGAGAGAAAGAGAAAGAAATACATGTTTGAGAAGTATGCAAAAAAACGAGAAGTGAAGATTCGTTTCACAAAATACCAGTAGGAAGTAGAGCTATTCATCTTCAGTGTGCTCCATGTTAATAGTTTATTTTCTGGATTCTTAAAAAAATTATGTAAAGTTCATTGCTTATTCATTTCTTCTTATAATTTTCATATCTGATTCAGTAAGTTCTTATGATTTAGTATCCACTTTGGTACTGCCCTAGATCTGCAAATAGTGGTCTGCTCAACCCACCCCTTGTCTATACAAGACATTGCAGCAACTCTATTCGCACATCCCTTGTTAATTTTATGGATAAATCTAAAGAAAATATTATATAGTTTACCCTTTTCCTTTTACAAAACAAAAAAAAAATAAAAAAAGTGTACAAGACATTGCAGCAACTCTATTCGCACATCCCTTGTTAATTTTATGGATAAATCTAAAGAAAATATTATATAGTTTACCCTTTTCCTTTTAAAAAACAAAAAAAATTAAAAAAAGTGTACAAGACATTGCAGCAACTCTATTCGCACATCCCTTGTTAATTTTATGGATAAATCTAAAGAAAATATTATATAGTTTACCCTTTTCCTTTAAAAAAAAAAAAAAAAATTAAAAAAAGTGTTTAGTTTTGTTCTGTCATGTAACCTTTTCTCTGCATTTATCATATGACTATGCGAATATCTTTTTAAGCACCTCTTCCAAAATCAACCAAAGTGCCCCGCCCCTCCATGCACCCCCACCATGCACCCCTACCCAACCTTTATAGCCCTGTCTGCTTCCAGAGTCTAGCTGTAGAGAATGTGAGTGAAACCCTGTCTAATCCATTACTCACACACTCACTCTGTGCCTTCAAATCTACCACTCTTCATTCTAACGTAACAGGTTGGTTGAATACTGTCATTGTGAGATCTCAGGATAACTTTACGACTCATGTTTCTGTATCAGTACCCGGGCTGCCTGCAAGAAGGTCATCAATGTCAGTCACAGCCTTTTTGCAGGCAGCCGACGAATGGCTCCACAGCAATTACTTACATTAAAAGCGAATTCCTTACTTCAACTGTAGACTATACCTTCATGTATCCCTAACTTAAACCTATTAACCAAAAGCCCGGTTGCAACTTTAACCCTATTCCTACACTTTTGATGAAATAATCCCTGGATCAATATTATTGTGAGAGAGGCAAACTTTTGATCCCCAAGATCAGTGCAAAAGAAAGATAATTTGTCGCAGGAGCAATTAGTGCTGTACAACCTAAATGTTAGGATCACATGGTTGAATTCATTCAGTGCAGGAGTGTAGGTGTTCTATTGAGGTTTGTGAACTGCTGCCACATGAAAAATCAGTCAATTTTACTTCCATGACTGACTACTAGATTCTCACATTCCTATAGGCTTAATACAGGGATCACCCAATTCCAGTAGACAAGGGGGTACTTTAATCCAGGGTATGTGCATTAACTTGTACTTCACGTTTAACATTGATTAAAGGTAAAGACCAGTAATGGTCATGCGATTGCATTGTGAAAGAAACGTTGTGGAATCGATCAGAAAAGGTTGATCATCTAGCATCTAGCATCTGCAAGGTTCTGGAATCATCAAATTGATAAGAAATTTGGCCCATTCTTCGTAAAGTTACAAGCACTATACACAGAAAGATGTATATGGGACTACCCTATATCTCTCACACGACCATGAGAGAAACAAATTTACCAAATATATGAATTAGTAGGCGGTTTCCCGGCAATTTTTGTATCATCATGTATTAGTCAAAACATATTCTTTCACATGATTGGTAATGAGAGCTTCCATTTCATTTTTTTGAAATTGGGGCGTTTCCAATACTGGTCTTTACCTTTAAAGTGGAACCCATTAACCATAGCATCTAATGGTACATGGATAGCATCGTGTGGTCTGTAGAGGATGATAACATCTCTGTTGCATGTATACTTAACGGTACTAATTCTGTAGAGTGGTTCATGTATGGACCTTTGCTGAAAACCATGTGAAAATTTGAGCACAGATTGCTATCTCTTGGAGGAGCGCACTGCTTCATCTGTTTGGAATGATTTCACTCTTTATTTTCTTGTTTCTTCCACTTTTTGTTCCATCTGTAGGGAGCAGCAAGAAGATCAGGACTTTGAGGCTATCATGCTTAAGAAAGGCTTGATGACCGCTGTCCGATAGCGCCCCGTCGGTCCATCTGGGGACATCTGTCATTGAGGATGACCGTCCATCTGATTGTCCAGCTGCTACAGCTAGCCTTCTGGGGACGTTAGTGTGTCGAGGGTTCATTCGTAGCATACATCTGAGGACTTAACACCAGCTAAACACACACACAAGGCATACGATGACATTGTGTTCCATACACACAGTGGTCATGTGAGGACATCTGTACAGTGAGGGTTCATCCTTAAGAGACATCTGAGGACTTAATACCAGCTGAACACATGCACAAGGCGTCAATGGCAGTGTATTTTCATACACACGTTCATTGTCATTGTGAGGACATTTGTATATGCACATCCTCATGGCCTTAAGACTGTATTTTCATATCTGCATTTCCTGTTGATGTGAGGACTTCTGCGCATTTGAAGCACCTGTCGATGATTTAACTTGTTTCATACAATGACGCTGAAGCTATGTTTATGTTATTGCATATCAATCATATAAATTCTGCCAACTTAGAAATATTTGAAAGCAATATACACATAGCCTTCTTGTATTCCAAACTACTCTATAGATACATGTTTGCACAATACAACACATTTACATTATTTCACCTTCCTCTTCAAAAACACCAAGTTATTCATTGCCTGAAAGAAGAAAAATAGCATTTAAAAAAATCTATTACCAAATGCATTGAACATTAGTTGCAAAAGTGTTTGGCCGACTTTGTATTGGGAAATAGAGTAACTTTTGAATGGTCTGATTTGCTTTTTATCCCAGTCTCAATTTTTATTCAGACCTTTGTTGTTTCTTAGATGAAGGGAACTAGAAGTGGCACTAGACAATGTTGATATAGTCTTCTGAGGACATTGGTGTGTATAACTATAAATACATGTATTTATGTACTTAAATGTTCTGGGGATGTGTGTATAGCTGGTTTCTTCTCGTAATGAATTAGACACATTTGTGTGTAATCGTTACTTTTTAAACACACACACATACAGTGTGAGGACATTGGACTGGTTACACACCATACATCTAACCAACTCATTGATCCAAGTGAGGACATTGTGACAAGTAATGTAAGCATTCAGCTACCAGTTCCAGAATGGATTATGTTTCAAATGGATGTGAAATTAAAATAGTTATTTTCTCATGTCATGATACAAGGACTATTAGTGGTTTAGGTTTTTCTTTTTAAAGAAACACAACTTCTATAACTTAAAGGTCATCTATTCAAACCATTTTTGTGAAAAATCTGATTGTATTCATTAGAGGTGGGTGATTATCATCATTTCTTTCCAACTTAGCATATTTTATTCTACTGATATTCAAGAGTAGTGGTGAATTAGTATTTAATTGAGAAAGCCTTGCTATCACTATCAGCTAATTCAAATACCTTGTGCAGGGTTTGGTGATATTAGTTTATCTGTTTGGAGCTAGAAGGGTTTTAACTCATATCATATTACACAGAGTTATTGCCCTTCTGGGCCCCATTTCACAAAACTTGTCATCAGTGATAAATGACAGTCTTTGTTATAAGCTACTGAAATCCTTGCTTCTGATTGGTTATCAGCACATTTGTCACTGATTTTTGTCATTTGTCATTGAAAGAAGGCTTTGTGAAATGGGTCAGACTATGTCATCAATCATATTGTCTTTATGGAGCAGGAAGGGCATAACTCCTATACTTGAAGACATACATGTACCTAGTTATTATACATCAGTCACACCGCTCAACAGACTCCAAACCGACCAGCTCTTGGCCATCCGTAAAATGATGCGTTGTCAGTCTGAGGTCGGTCTCGGTGTGACAGGGGTATTACACCTTTGCTCTTTGACAATACACCTTCTATAGTTTATATCACTTTTCTGATGATGCATCAAATATTCTATTGTGTCTGTATTGCCAAAATTATCATATTTATGCTGTGTAGCAATGCCTTCCGTAATTTCTTTAGCAGATTTGTCACTGATATTTGTCATTTGTCATTGAAAGAAGGCTTTGTGAAATGGGTCAGACTATGTCATCAATCATATTGTCTTTATGGAGCAGGAAGGGCATAACTCCTATACTTGAAGACATACATGTACCTAGTTATTATACATCAGTCACACCGCTCAACAGACTCCAAACCGACCAGCTCTTGGCCATCCGTAAAATGATGCGTTGTCAGTCTGAGGTCGGTGTGACAGGGGTATTACACCTTTGCTCTTTGACAATACACCTTCTATAGTTTATATCACTTTTCTGATGATGCATCAAATATTCTATTGTGTCTGTATTGCCAAAATTATCATATTTATGCTGTGTAGCAATGCCTTCTGTAATTTCTTTTAAAATGTGTGTGAATAACTCTGCATAACTGAATAAAAAGCTCTTATATTATGTTGAGGCACCTTCCACTCAAAATGAAGGCATAGTATATAACAATGGGAAGAAAATAAAAAGGTCTTTTGAAATCAGATTATTCTATCAGTTTAGAACAAGGATATATATGCATGTGTATGTTGAGTATACAAGCTCTTTTAAATTACTGATGTCATAGACAATTTGATTTTTTTTTTCTTTACGTCTTTTGTTTGATATGTTTGAGAATTAGTGATTATGGGAGTTACATATCAAATGGGTTGGCATTAGCACTATTAAATGCAGTACACAGCTAGAGAAGAATTGGTGCATAATTTCTTCATGGTATACAACATTTTACTAAATATTGCATAGCTGGTTCTATAATTGATATACATAGTTTGGCCCTGAAACCATTTAGACAGGATTATTAATTTGTCTTCGGTTATAATCCATTTTGCCTTCTCTCTAGCATGTATTTGTAAATAATTTGGTTGTATTGCAAAGAAATATAAAGTTTTAAGGAATTGCAAGTTATGTGTCTATTCCATAAATTGCAGTACTGATAATTGGTTGCATTTTTTGTGGGCTTATTTTGCTCGATTGTTCATAGCACCTTATTGACAGGTGCAAGATTATATATGGTTGCTTAGCCAACTTTGCGCGAGTGCTAATTTATTGCAAATGAGTGAGAAATATGCTGTTGCCTTTTATAATGATTGTGTGTACAATTTATTGGTCTTTGACTTTTTCTGCATCCCCCCCCCCCCCCCCATGGTGTGTTTTCAACACCCTTGTGGCTCTTACTGGATGATTATTCTTATCTTACAGCTTTGAGGTTTAGTTCAGATTCTTAGATGTCTTTTCTTTATAGATGTTCACTTGAAATACAATATACTGCCTTGTTGCACTCTAATGCATTATATGCACATGTCAGTTCAAAAGGAATTATGTAGAATTTGAACTTAATTTGCCTAAAATGCTATTGCACAGGTTCAGCTTAGGATGCTTACCGGTAAACATTTTGCCAGCAGTTAATAAAAAGAAAGTGTGACCCAAGAGCTATTTATAATGGAAATATATTTGAATAGCAAAATATATTGGAAATTCTTTTTTTAAACGTAACTTATGTTTCATATTAAGCATGCATTTTGTTTGTACTTTAATGAATATCTTTATGATAGGATCATTTATTCCAATGGATTATACAGACCTGGGCCCGTTTAATAAAACTTGTTATCAATAACAAGTTAGAATAACTATTATAAGCTACTGAAATTGTGGTATTCGATTGACTGAGAGCAACTTTTTCATTAAAATGTTGCATTTGTTATTGATAACAAATTTTTATGAAACAAGAGCACTAATGGTGCCCTCCATCCTGATAAAAAGTAGTCCCGACTGAAAGTTGAAGAACATGTCAAGAAAGAAAGAGAGAGATAAAAATGTATACAATATGTATATGATTGAATCATATAATAGCTTTTATGAGAAACTGGAGTAAAACTATGAATTATATCCAAAAGAACTAAATAATCTTGCAAGCCTTGCATTGTTAGAATTTTAGTGGGTATAGAGAATATCAACGCTAATCATTTTCCTCAAGTTCAGTTTTCTTTTTATAAGTCGATGATATGAACTCGCATGTGCAGTTTTGATTAATTTTGTGAGATTTCTATGGTATAAGTTAAGAATTAGCTAGAAAATTTTTCCAAGATGATAACACAAGCAGATTCTTTGACTTAATTGTGTTCTTAAATGTTTATGAAGGCTATAAGTAGTAAATTATAAAGCAATTTAATATTCGATGTGTTACATGTAATCTATTTATGAGGGCGATTGAATTTAATCTCAATTTTTCTAATCTTACCTTCTAGATGTGTTTTTAAACCACCTACTCTGTTTCCAAATGAACTATTGAGCAAACTAATGTTAAATGTATTTTTGCCACCATTTTTTGTTTTAGAATTCAGAATTGAGGATGGTTTTTATGTGAGAGGGGTATGAAGTGTACATGTGTTTATGTGAGTGGTGAAGTGACTTGTGAAAGATAGATATTGTGCAAAGATATTTGATATTGGTATGGGACAGACAGTCACAATTTGAAATTATTATGAAGAAAATTAAATCCTTTTATATAAAGCAGATATTAATTTGTTATTGTTCATGATTTATTGCGGTGTTCAGAGAAGAAAGATGGAGCAGGAGAGCTGAAAAGTTTGGAAAGAAAAACAGAATGAAACCATAGTAAAAAAAAAATTGTAAAACCGTACAGATATGTCCAATTGCTCAATTGTTACAATTAGATATTTGGCAGATATTTGGCAGACATAAGGTTTGGATTGCCCTTTAATACTATCCTGCTATCACTCTTTCCTCTTTGGCTCTCACCTCTCTCTCTCTTCTTGCTCCTCCCTCTTTGTTTACTTCTTCACTTCCCCTTTCTTGTTTATCCTCTTTTATTTCTCTTCTCTCCCCTTCTTCTTTCTCCTTTTATTTCTCTTCTCGGCTCTCTCCTTCTTCTTTCTCCTTTTATTTCTCTTCTCTCAACTTTCTTTGTCCACTAGCCTATCTTGTCTCATTCTCTCACTCTTTCTTCTCTCCTTCCTCTCTTTCTCCACGAGACTCTCTCCCCTCTCACTCTCTCCTTCCCCCTTTCTTCCTCGAGTAGTTACTAGCCTCTCTCACTACATCACTATAGTGCGCCTTCATGAAGTGATCATGTATCTATAATCAATTTGCTCCATTGCTGGAACTTAAATCACATGGAGTTTCTTTACATTTACAATATCATTTTTTTGAAACAAATTAATGTATCCATCGAGTTAACTACACATTTCCAAACGGCTATAACAGCCCTTTCTACCTCTCACCATCAAAATATAAAGAAAAACTTAAATATAAAAGACAAAAAGACAAATATACCATTTCTTTCTCTTTCAAACAACTATATGTTCATTTATTTTATATTCTGTAACAGAATTTCATATCATTTCACACTTGCAGAGTAACAATTGCCATGGTTACCGATCAAAATCATCAAATAGAAATGTATCAATAAAGACATCACATAAAACGCCAGTTTTCTTGACATCTGATCAAACCATGTTTCTTTCCAAATGCTGTGCCTTGGGTATTTTATGGGAAGATTATCAAAAACCGATTTTCAAGACTTCTCTGATTTACACAAAGAAGTAAGAGAAAGGATGATGTATTAATTAAGTTAAATTCTTCCATTTCTTATTCAACCAAATCATCAAAATCCTGACCATTACCCTAAGAATCCAATAGGCTTTTAGAAACTAAAGCGGCACTGGTTGTGAATTTGATTCAACTTTATATTCAAAACGCATCCTGTGATACGGACGTCTTGATAAATAATTCTAGAATTTGTTATTCCAAGTCAAGCATGATGTTTGCATAACAACTATTCATTCAATGAGGGAGGCAAAATACATTACACACTTTCAATATACTCTGCACAGAAAACATTTTGGTAGAAACCGTGGAACAGGTGAATATTTTATACACGACTAGAAGATATTTTTTCTCATGCTGTAGGAGCGAGGTTCTTCAGGTTTGAGATACATGTCGACATGATGTCCTTCTCCTGTAAGTATGAGAGAAACAGAAAAGAAACAAAAATAAGAATGAAATATGGCATAATCACATTTTAACTTGGCAGTTCATTACTTTGTATTGTTCTCCATTAACATTTCCATTACATCTATATGATCTAAATTGTTTCAAAAACTTAATATCTGTATATTAATTCCTTGAAGTGCTAGAGCGCCGTAATGGCAGCCATGCTAAAAGTGTCAAATCTGACAGATATGAGCGCTATTCAAGAACCCAATATTATTATTATTATTATGGAGAAGATTTAGAGAACAAATCAAAGCTGTATTGTCAAGGCAATTCATTAGATAATCAAACTAAGCAAGAAAAAACATGTCAATTAGCGACTAACTCTTCTTTTTCAGAAAGAATTTCAGCTTTGGGGGAGTAAACTATTACAAATAACGAAATATTAATTTACATTTGACTCTCTCCACCCAGGTGTTAAGTTATTATGTATTAAAGCACGTCTGCACTAGTTTGGCCTGGGGAATTAGACCTCCCTGCAAGGTCACTAACAGGTGCTATCTCATCAAATCAGCTCTCAATTAACATAAGAAAAAGGGGACCATGGGGGACCAATGAGTACCGATTGGGCATTGTTTGCTATATAGAGGGCGTGAGTAGCTATAAGTAGTGCAGTCCCACTTTAAGGGGTATTGAACATACCTGTTGTGGTGTGATGCTCTTGACAACATTCTGTTCAATCCATCTGACCATGTGCTGCTGCTCCAGACGTCTCTTGGTGTTCTCGAGCTCTACATGGTAGTCCTATAAGGTGGAATAGAGATTCAAAGTGGTATGTAATAATTGAGGTCATCAAGATATGTTCATTATGAGGTAATCATATTATCAATGGCTCTTGGTATTCTCAAGCTCTACGTGGTAGTCCTGTAAGGTGCAATGGAGATTCAAAGTGACATGTAATAATTGAGGTCATCAAGATATGTTCATTATGAGGTAATCATAAAAACAATATTAAAGGTAAAGACCAGTATTGGAAACGCCCCAATTTCAAAAAATGAAATGGAAGCTCTTATTACAAATCATGTGAAAGAATATGTTTGGACTAATACATGATGATAAAAATTTTGCCGGGAAACCGCCTACTAATTGATATACTTGGTAAATAAGTTTATCTATTGGTGTGTGTGCGTAGTCCCATATACATCTTTCTGTGTACAGTGCTTGTAACTTTACAAAGACTGGGCCAAATTTCTTATCATTTTGATGATTCCAGAACCTTGCAGTACACACCAATACTTATATGCTAGATGATCAACCTTTTCTGATCGATTCCACGACGTTTCTTTCACAATGCAATCGCATGACCATAACTGGTCTTTATCTTTAAAAGGGAAGATTGCTGAAAAGAGAAGCAGGGGAAGGCAACGCCTTCACATATTCGAAAGCCTGAATAAATGGGTACCGGTAACCACAATCCTTTAAGAATAACAAATAGACAGAAATGGAGGGCTATAATCGTCAATGTCTATAACAGACCAGGCAACTGGTCAACTTACCATCTTCTTCTGGACTGCCTGTGCTACCTGCTGCAGTCTTTCTCTGTATTCAATCTCCATCCTCATAGCTACGTTCTCCTGCAAACAATAATAATAATAATAATAATTAAATTTATAGGGCGCTTTATACAGGCGTTTCTAAGCGCACAGGTGGTACTGTCTAACTCAGTATAATTATTCAACATGTTCAATAGCTTAAAAGCAACAAAATAAAATAAAATATAACAATCACATATGAACACAGTTTATATATTACTACACAACTTATCAACGCTCTCTGCTACTTGTCTTTCTTCGTTTTCAATCTCATTACTACACTTTTCTACAAACAGACATAACCAAATATCGTATGTGTGTGGTTGTATGTGTGGGCGAAGCATCCCTTTCTTTTTTTTTTTTTTTTTTTTTTTCTGTTTTTATTGGTATTTTTGAAAAATTAACAGAGTAAAAGCAGCAATATAAAATATAATATCATCTTAAAACTACAAAACAGGCACGCACTCATGCACCCATAAACATCCCTTTCTTATCAGGCCCTTCTCTAACTATTCTTGAAACCACATGAAAACTAGATGGAACTTCGACTGCGCGCAGTCGAAATGATGCCTCCGTCATAGAGCAATTTACAAACCAAAACAGAAGAAATTTTTCAAATTCAAGTTCAATTGTAATCCATTAACAGGTTCTCAGAATATTGTGATTACAAGCAATTTCTCATATACATATATGACCCTTTGATCTTTGACCTCATGACCCTAACATCTACTCAGTTCATTGGCTCTGCAAGATGTCCAGAGTTAAATAGTAATCCATCTGTCAGTTCTAATGAGAATGTGTTCACAAGCTATTTTTGCATACATAATGAGCCCATGACCTTTGACCTTTGACCTCATGACCAAAGAATCTACTCAGTTCATTGGCTCTGCAAGATGCATACATGATCTAAGTTTGGCAGGAATCCATCAATCTGTTCTAATGATAATGCGATCATAAGCTATTTTTGCATACATAATGAGCCGCATGGCCTTTGACCTTGACCTCATGACCCCAAGATCTAATCAGTTCATCGGCTTCGCAAGTAACATACATGACCTAAGTTTGGCAGGAATCCTTCAATCGGTTCTTGAGATAACGCGATCACGAGCAGTTTTTGCATACATAATGAGCCCTGTGACCTTTGACCTTTGACCTCGTGACCCCAAAATCTATTCAGTTCATCGGCTCTGCAAGATACATACATGACCAAAGTTTGGCAGGAATCCATCAATCGGTTCTTCGGATAACGCGATCACGAGCTGTTTTTGCATACATAATAAGCCCTGTGACCTTTGACCTTTGACCTCGTGACCCCAAAATCTAATCAGTTCATCGGCTCTGGAAGATACATACATGACCAAAGTTTGGCAGGAATCCATCAATCGGTTCTTCAGATAACGTGATCACGAGAACGGGACATACGGACGTACGGACGTACGGACGGACGGACGGACAACCAGAAAACATAATGCCTCCGGCTACTTCGTAACGGAGGCATAAAAACATCACCTTTTTTTAGACACTGATACTCTACCCAGCTTCTGAATAATATGTAAGAGGTCGACAGCTGAGCTTCTTGGGTCATGTTATCAGGAAGAATGGTTTGGAAAATCTTGCACTGACTGGAAGAATCGAGGGGAGGAGGAGCAGGGGTAGAAGGAGGATTCTGTGGATGAGTAGCTGAAGGAGTGGGATTTCTATGGGACAGAGAGTTGTGGCACGACATGGTCGCCAACGTCTCAGGATATAGCAAGTAGAGAGAAACTCTGTCCAACCTGCCAAATCAGCTCTAAATGATCCAACCGAACTAATTCTTGGCCAATCTAATGTCAGTCTCATCTTTATGAGTTTAACTCTACCACTAAACATCATCATAAAGAGAGAAATGGAGTCCGTCCTTACCCTCCTTGCATCAAAGAGCTGTTTCCTTCCATCCAGTCTCCATTGCTCAGTCTTCTCATGCTCAATGGCATCCTTGTATGCTACGATGTTGGCGTTGCGTCCTGTGTACGCGTCAGCTAGCTTCTCCTGTTGAGGCATAGGGCAAAGAATTCAAAGATAAGCTGCATTTCTGGTAATGATAACAATTCTACACTTTCTACGAACAGTCACACACCAACTGAGTAACCAAATAATAATAATAATAATATTGGATTCTTATATAGCGCACGTATCGACCTTGCAAGGTCCTCAAGGCGCTCCAACATTACCCGGCTATGCTAGGCTGCCGATTTCGACGCTCACAGCATTTAAAGGAATTCCTTCCTACCGGTACCCATTTAACACCTGGGTGGAGAGTGGCAAATGTAGATCAATGTCTTGCCAAAGGAAATTAGTGCCGCGGCGGGACTCGAACCGCGGACCTTGGGATCAACAGTCCGGCGACGTATCCACTCATCCACGACTCCTCTACAATTAAAAGCTGGACAAATTTGGTGTCCTGAACCAGATCTTACCTCTCTCTTCTTATCAGCCCATTCTGCGATGCCTGGTCCGAACCTCTTGATACCATAGATGAACAGACCGAGCGCCACCGCAGCATGGACGGTCTCAGGTCCCATTACGTAGATCTCTTTATTCAGGAGGAACAGGATCAAACCGGTTCCAAACACGTATGGTCCTATATCAGCCAAATAAGAAAGTCAAAATAGAAATCCATGTCATTTCATTCTCATCTCCCTTGAGAAGTCTTTACATGTACATACACCACTGATTATTGATTAATCTCAAATGACATCAAGTGACATAAATTATTATTTAGTTAATTAATCCACTCACTTATTACTCTAGACTGTCACACCTCTGCCTCAATATCGTTATTTTTGTTTCTCTCCTTTCTGTCTCATCTCTCCCATTTCTCTCTCTCTCTCTCTTTGTTTATCTCCTTTGTATTATTGTATGGCTATAATACATGATTTGTAAGACATTTTGTTTTTGTGGTTTTACTTTCTAAACTTCATGCAATTCAGCCCTTGAGCTGCTATGTGGATTAAATAAAAAAACATTTCAATTCAATTCAATTATATTACATTTTATAAAAATGGGTTCAATCCAATCCAAAAGGTATTTGATATTTGATAAAGCGCCTTTTCCTTGCAGTTACAAAGCGCTGCACACACGCGGAATGTAGCCAATGATAAACGGCAAAATGGATCACGTGGCCATGCATTAATTTTTACCATATGCGCTGGAGTGCATTTTGGAGATAACAGTCAATTTCTCGACCTAATACTCATATATTGTAGACCAATCTTATACAAATAAATAAAACATGTTTTTAGCTTGTGCTTTCGTAATATGCACTGCACTTGGTTAAGTCACAATGAGACAGACAATGAACTTGACATTGACAAGTCACATTCATTATCCTATTGTGACTTAACCTGCATGCAGTGCGTATTTACTAATGCACTCGCAAACATGCATTATTTGTTTACTATCGTACCTGTGACACCAGTCTTCTTGTACATGAACTGGAACCACTCCTCAGGGACGAAACCAAACCTGATCTTTCCTGCTTCCTCAGGCATCTTATTAGGCATGCAGAGAGGTGTGGACGTAGAGAGCAACATCTTCTGTGGAGCTGCTGATACACTGTAAGGACAAATCAATGAAACATTTCAGAATTCTGCACTGAAAAATCACGTTCTGGGAAACGTGAAGTATAATTTGTGAGCTTTTTCATTTATTAAACATTGGCTTAGAACGTAGCTGTATGGATGTAGCAGGTTTCTGAAGCAAACTCTTCATGTATAACACAAAACCTATTCCCCCCCCCCCCCCCTCCAAAAAAAAAAGAAAGAGAAAAAAGATATTTATTATTATCACTATTGCTATTATTCACTTCATATTTCCAACTGAGGAAATTTATATGATAATTTTCCTTAGAAAGTACATCTACATTACTTATTGCAACAGAACGAGTTCAAAGTAAGCAGTGATTTTGGCAACGCTCATAACTGCGATCTGTGTAATTAATTAATGGGATTTTACAGAAACGCTACAAAACAGTAACAGATGAAATTAAGATGTTCATTCACAATGTTCAGCGTGGCCTGAGCTAGAGTGGATCACTGCATGTATAGAGTATAACAGGATGCAGCCGTCATTGTTGGTCAAACATTTTTTTGAGCGTCAAGTAACGCCTGGCTGGAATGCTCCCCAGGGAGTGGAGATTGTGCACACAGTGTGTGCGAGCAAGCACTGTATCCAATGACCGGGGTAATAGTATATTTGTAAAGCGCTTAGAGTCATTTGTATTAAGCGATATATAAAAGCTAAATATTATTATTATGATTATTATAACTTACCATGGTGCTGATGATCTTAATGCAATAGATGCTATGGCAGAGCCTGTAAAGATACATGAAATAGAGAGAAATATTGATCAGGAATCTTTCAATTTGTCACTTCCATCATTAATATCAAGATTAAAGATTAAAGAGAGATTCAAGATTAATTTATTGTCATGTAAAAAATACATAAAATTTGTCTTCGGACATTCGAAGGTGCATATACATGTACATAAATAAATATATAAATACAAACAAAATAGATCTAATTATATTTTAACATAACATTTAACAATCATCACAATTTTAAGTAAGTTGCATTAAAAGAATAAGAATATACTGAGGAAGGCAGTGTTATTAAAAAGATTGATTTGATCATGCTATCTACAATTCATTCTCACCGAGTACCCACACATAGGAGCATCACTATCCTGGCTGTGTAGTAAAAGCTGTGCTTTTGATTCTCAACATTTCAAACACCACTGTACAAAACTCAACTAATTTCACTCAAAATCGGTACTTTAGTGACAATTGATGACACCTAAATAGCAGTAAAATACATTTTTTTCAACTTACTGATGTCAAAAAGAATAATTTAAAAATTCAAATTGTAAGTCTAGTGTCAAACTTTGCTTACAGCTGCATCGACATGATTGTGTACAGTCTATGCGATATTGTGTGGTGTGTATATTTGTGTATAGACTTCTAGGTCCCTGCCTCACAGCATAGATGCAGTGCTAGAGGTCAATACGCTCTAGCATTGACTCTCTATGCTTTGCTGGAGTGCCGAGTACCAAACGGTCTATGAATCATTATTTGAGGGGTTTTATACAGAGCAGAAATTTCAGAGCGGTCCCTCGGCCCTTCGCAACCTCGTACATATTCAGCGAATAGTCATATTTTCTGCGCCACTGCCGCGCATGCGTAAATTCTCTTCGCCATTTTGAATCGACGATGCAACATGGAAGAATCATTGGTGTATAAAACCGAATAACCCTTTTTTTTCCATGAGAAGATCGTGCAGCCTATGAAGTCAAAATTGTAAGTACTCCCTTTGCAGATTTAACGATAATATGGCCTAATCGGCTGTTTTATACTAACCCCAGGATCCGCCAACTGAAGCCCCAACGCCTGCCGCGCCGGTGTTGGAGCTTCCTGGAGTTAGACTAGATCTAGATCTAGACTAATCACGGGTGGAATCCAGAAATAATTCTTGTTTTAATTTAAGTTTAACTTTGAGCCTAATATTTACAGTTACAGACTCCTACTTCATGGATGCCCACACTCAACTTGCGTCTGACATTCATCGAGTACCCATGAAACCATCTCATCTCTCATTCAGCGACATGTCAGAATCTTATGTTTTTTAAGCTTTGTTTTATTCAATTTCACATTGAATCCTGAATTATAAGGTAGCCAATATAACATAAGAATTGAAATACTCTTTTATTCCTAGTCAATTTTTAGTTTTAGCACTGTGGTGCCCCGGAATTATCACACCTTTATAAACTTCCATGCACCGACACTCTACTCGCAAACAAAATTGCACTGTGCTCATGAAGTCAAAGACTCACACATCACCAACCCGCACGCCCATAGTTGGGCGAGAGGGCACGTCCACCTACGCTATCACGGCATGCCGGGCGCATGAAAAGTAAATTTCGGCATGGACTGAAGCTTGATCGTCTCATTATAATACCATATACACACATTAAAATAATTCAATTTTTTATTGAAGTCATACAATGAAAACATATACACCCCAAATTATTGCAATTTCTCGATTTACCATTTCTCAGAGCCAGGCGGGACAGCATTTTGGAGAGATTCCCGTCACCTTCTCAGCACTAAAATTGATAGCAAGAAAGATGGCCGCGATCTGTGAAATGCCGGTCGAGATTTTTTTTCACACACGATTTCGAGGACACAGTCATGGCCCAAGGCAGCGGAGCTGCAATGGTTCACGAAAAGTCTCTTTTTGTTTCTGTTTCTAAAATTCAGTGAATACTAGCGAGCAAAGAAATTGAGCAACCTTACACCTTTCTTTTATGGGACCAGGCGCGTACGCAGGGGGGGGGGGGGGTGGGGGGGATGTAAAATTAATGTGTGTGTTTTGGAAGAAACCCCCCCCCTCTCAATTTGTTTTTTAATTTAATTAAAAATATTTAAAAAAAAAAAAATTGTGGTAATGGGTGACCCCAAAAAGCAGACCTTACCAACCCCCCCCCCCCCCCCCCCAACGAAACAAAATATCGATCGGCCAAATTTTCAAATTTTGGGAAACTAACACACAACAAAAACAGGTGACGGAAGTGACTACCCCCTCACAGGTTTTGGAAGTTTTGTTGTATTAAAAATTACATTCCTTAGCAAAACTATAGTATAAAAACAAGCAATATACTTTTTTCACACTTCAATTTTCTGGGTATTTACTTGTACATTTTGAAGGGTATTATGCGAGGGAGCGTAGCTACCGAGTGAGAAGATTTTTGCATTTTATTTGTCTGCACTCTTGGGCCCTCCAGAGCCTAAATGTATGTTACAGTCTTTAGCCAGTATTTGCTATACATTTTTTTTTGCACTTTTTCAAATTTTGAGGGGGGCGCGTCCCCCCCTAAAAAAAAATTGAGGGGGGCGTGCCCCCCCCCCCGTCAAAAAAAAAGAAGGGGAAAAAAGAAGGGAAAAAAAGGAAAAAAAGAAGAAGGAAATAAAAGGGAAAATATATCAAAGGTATCAAAATATGCTCATCTGACCGTAATTAAATGCCTAAAACCCCTTGACTTCCGTTGGCTCTGCCCCCTGGACCCCACCTAGGGCCCTAAGGCGGACCGTCGCCTGGATGCTAATCTGACAGAAATTTAATGCTTAAAACCCCTGAGCTTCTGGGGGCTTCGCCCCCTGGACCTCACGCCAATATGTGTCCTGCCAGTGTCACAAATAACGTATCAAAATATTCTCATCTGACAGTAATTTATTGCCCAAAACCCTTGAGCTTCCGGGGGCTCCGTCCCCTGGACCCCACGCAAATTCGTGTCCTACCAGTGTCACAAATAAGGTATAAAATATGCTCATCCGATCTGACTGAATTGCATAATTTAGCTCTGCATGGTTAACTCAAACTCTGCTGTATATATATTTTTTTTTTTAAAGCTTTTTTGCCTTTATTCAGATCTTCATAATTATACAAAATGATGAATAGGAACACAACTGTTCTTACAGTGTAAACATACATGTTGTACATTGTCTCATACATTATGAACACAGACATATTTAACAAATATTTTCCATAAGTATCCAAACTAATATAGTACACATTCAAACAAGTGTACAGAATGTGCCCCAATTCCTTTAAAAAAGGAAAAGGTGACGGTAATACTTGAATACAACATTATAAAAGGAACAATTTTTACAACATAATATGCAAATTAATTAGTTCAATATAAATAAGCAATCTGAACAAAGATTTTCTTTTATAAACAAAAAGTATAAGGTGAAGGTGCTGCTTCATAACCCATGATGACAAAATTTGTTATATTTACATATACTAATACGGTGCATTTTTCATGATAACTATATAAGGGTCTTGTATCAGTGGAGGTCTATAACTATACCGTTATTTAAAAAATGTATAAATATGAAATATAAAAAAACAAGCAAACACGATAGCAGATAAATGTCCGGATCGATGGGAAAGTGAGTGAGTGAACAGGAAACGGGAATTACAATATATATACAATCAGTTCCCCTGCCTTAAGGGGTAAAATTTTCCCATTTTTGATAATGTATTGGCAGTTTGTCCTTTAATTTTGCTTTTTCATGTTCAACTTTTTTTGAGTTCTCTACAGCCTTACATATTTCTTTACTAGTTGGGAACTTTCCATTTTTACGATTACTGTAAATCATATATTTGACCATAATCAATACATGATTTAACAATATATTATCTTTCATATTTTTTCTGAAACCAAGCAACACATCAATCCATTGCATATTAAGAAACTGAAACATCTTTAAACTGTTTCCCATCTCATTCCATATTCTGGTCCCTTCAGAACATTCAAAGAAGATATGACGATAGGTTTCTACTTCTTTTCTACAAAAGGAACATAAATTTGACTGTGTTAAACCAAAAAGATACAATTTATCATTACAAAATATGATGTTATGTAAAAGTTTATACTGAAATTCCCTTAACTTCCCATCTATATCATCTAGCTCCTCATTGAACAGCGCCGTCTTCGTCGTGGCTTGTGCTCATTTTCCAGGGCCATATACCACCGATGTTCATTAACTTTGCCATCAATTAACTACCTTGGCAACATTACTCAACAGTCAATCAAATCAAGGCTTCCATGGAGGTTACCATTAATGGCAAAGTTACCACCAATGGTATTGTGCATTTATAATTGACATTCCTTTATTGTGTTTTTACTCATATTTACATTGTTATATTTTTTTGTGGGATTGCCGAATAAATAATAATAATAATGGCAATTTTTATCAGAGAAGTTAAATGTAACGGGGCTGAGGAACCTATATAACACATCCCAAGGGATATGGAGGCCGTCAGTATTTGCCTTCTCATTCCATTGCATTGCTCCTCGTTTATAGATATCTCTTCCTTCCCCTCTCCATAAGATCAACAGTCTACCACACTTCAAATGATGCCTTAAATCAATTTTACAGAAAAGATGTAAATATTGACTTCATTGGGCGAGTCCATGTTTGAATGTTTTTGACTGATACATATAAATATTTGTTTTCCTCTTTTCTTCCCCATAATTACACATCCTATTTATATTCTTCTTTTTCTTCTCTCTCTCTCTCTCTCCTTCTCCCTCTCTGCTTGTCTTTCTTGGTCTCTCTCTCGTTCTCTCCTAATACATTTCTTTCCTATAATTATTGTATAGAAACCCTCATATTCTTCTTCCTCCCCCCCCCCTCCCCCCCCCCTCTCTCTCTCTCTCTCTCTCATCCTATGGAATTACTGACTTTTTCTTTCCTAAAACAAATCTACAACAGCAACAAAAGGATATTCAAATATTTTTTCAATTTTAATGTTCATATCTGTATATTTATTACGTAAATAACATAAACTAAAAGGCATCAAAGCATGATAATATATATATACAATGCATTATTTAAGATTTTCATTTGAAAAACAAATCAAAAAATTAATAATTTGATGTATAAACCCTGAGCTTCTGAGGGCTCCGCCCCCTTGGAAAAAAAAACGTGTAAAAACACGTTAATTTTACCTTTTTTTCTCGAGATGCCCCCCCCCCTGGCGTTTAGGGGGGGGGGTGCGATTTTTCAAATTTTCGAGGGCCAAAAAAGTGCTCAATTAACCCCCCCCCCCCCCCCCCCCCCTGAGCGAAATATTGGCCGGCACGATTTTCAAATTTCAGCACACTAAATTTCAAATTGATTTCAAATTTGGGCCCTCACCTCTTAGAAATCCTGGATCCGCGCCTGGTTTCATCTCATTCAGTTAAACAGTTTACACAGAGATTGGAAAGAGATAGCATCATTTGGAAAAATCAAGTTAATAATTTCGTATTCTGATATCGCTTCGCCTGGGTTGCAATTGGGTTTTTATGTATTTAGATTATGGTTACAGTTGTGTATATTGCTGCATGTTACTGAAGTTAGAAATCTGGTCAGTGTAAAATTGACCGATGAGCGAATTCGCTGGCGCATTATTGTCGTGCAGGGGGAACAGTATTTCTACTTTTTCTAGTACCCCTAAAGTGACCCCTTTTACATACTAGGAAATGTGTCCCTTTCACTTAAGATAAGTGCCCCTTTTTAATTTCTAATAGGTGCCCGTTCCATATTCATCTCTGATAAGTGCCCCTTTATATAGATAATTACCCCTGTTCAAATCTGAGGGTGCCCATTTTACTTTAACAAGTGCCCTTTTCTTTTGTAATGAGTGCCTCTTCCCCTTAGTGTCCCTTTTTACCTTTGATGAATGAGCTCCTCCCGATTAGTGCCCCCCTTTTATTTTTGACACATGCCCTATTTTCTTTCTAATAAGTGTCCTTCTTCCTTCTGATAAATGCCCCTTTTGACACTTCTGGTAGACGCCACTATCAAAATCTCATAAGTGCCCCTTTTCCTTCAACAAGTGCCCGTTTTTCCTTTGTAATAAGTGCCCCTTTTCATTCTCGCAAGTGCCCCTATTCATCTCAGGTGAGTGCCCTTTTTCAGGTAAAAGAAGTGTCCCTTTTCATCTCAGGTGAGTGCCCTTTTTCAGGTAAAAGAAGTGTCCCTATTCATCTCAGGTGAGTGCCCTTTTTCAGGTAAAAGAAGTGTCCCTTTTCATCTCAGGTGAGTGCCCTTTTTCAGGTAAAAGAAGTGTCCCTTTTCATCGCTGATAAGTGCCTCTTCACCTCTTATAATTGCCTCTTTTCTTTTTTATGCCCTCTTTTCATTCTTAATGGTGCCACTTTTCATTTCAAATAAGTGCCCTTTTCAAATTTGAAAGTGCCCCCTTCAGCTTTGTAATAATCCCCCCCTTTTTTTCCCTGACAATTAAGTGCCCCTTTTTGACACGTGCCTCTTATTTTTTCTAATCAGTGCCAGTTTCCTTCTAAGAATTGCCCTTTTTGCTTTCTAATAAGTGCCCCTTTTCCGTTCTCATAAGTGTCCCATTTTCATCTCTGATAATTTCCATTTTTACTTTGACATGTGCTCTTTTTTTTCTTCAATCTAATAAGTGTCCCTTTTCCTTTCACCATAATATAATTTAAAGCGACTAACAGCAGCTTTCAAAAGCTACGCTTGCTCGTATTTAAGATTGATATAGTTCTGTTTCTTCTTAAAGATATTTTCAATCCTTTATGGTTAGATTGTGCTTAAAACCCCATCAGGATTGTTTTTTCCCCTTTATAAGTTGTAATTTGTTGCACTGCGACCTCACAAATCCTTTAAAAAAAATACTCGCTCGCAAATAAATATTCAGACCATCACGACCATCTGTATAAATGATGCTTAAGCAATATCTTGGACTATGTAAAGAGAGAAACAAACATTGAAATCATCCCTGATAATGTAATAAAAATAAAAAGGTATAATTTATATCAATGCCTAAAAATGGTTTCCCTTTGCAGGTGCACCCTTTTCCAGAAAGTGCCCTTTTTTGTTGGTGCCCCCCCCCCCCCCTCCCTTTGAAAGACGCTCCGCGGTCCCTGATTTTATTATTACTGGATTGAAAAAGCAAGTAAGTATATGGCTGGGGTATATGGTCAGTTGGTCACATGCATCGCCCCTGCTCGATCCGATCTGACTGAATTGCATAATTTAGCTCTGCATGGTTAACTCAAACTCTGCTGTATATCATCTAGCTCCTCATTGAACAGCGCCGTCTTCGTCGTGGCTTGTGCTCATTTTCCAGGGCCATATACCACCGATGTTCATTAACTTTGCCATCAATTAACTACCTTGGCAACATTACTCAACAGTCAATCAAATCAAGGCTTCCATGGAGCTTACCATTAATGGCAAATTTACCACCAATGGTATAGTGCATTTATAATTGAAATTCCTTTATTATGTTTTTACTCATATTTACATTGTTATATTTTTTTGTGGGATTGCCGAATAAATAATAATAATAATGGCAATTTTTATCAGAGAAGTTAAATGTAACGGGGCTGAGGAACCTATATAACACATCCCAAGGGATATGGAGGCCGTCAGTATTTGCCTTCTCATTCCATTGCATTGCTCCTCGTTTATAGATATCTCTTCCTTCCCCTCTCCATAAGATCAACAGTCTACCACACTTCAAATGATGCCTTAAATTAATTTTACAGAAAAGATGTAAATATTGACTTCATTGGGCGAGTCCATGTTTGAATGTTTTTGACTGATACATATAAATATTTGTTTTCCTCTTTTCTTCCCCATAATTACACATCCTATTTATATTCTTCTTTTTCTTATCTCTCTCTCTCTCTCTCCTTCTCCCTCTCTGCTTGTCTTTCTTGGTCTCTCTCTCGTTCTCTCCTAATACATTTCTTTCCTATAATGGTATAGAAACCCTCATATTCTTCTTCCTCCCCCCCCCTCCCCCCCCCCCCCTCTCTCTCTCTCTCATCCTATGGAATTACTGACTTTTTCTTTCCTAAGACAAATCTACAACAGCAACAAAAGGATATTCAAATATTTTTTCAATTTTAATGTTCATATCTGTATATTTATAGCATGATAATATATATATACAATGCATTATTTAAGATTTTCATTTGAAAAACAAATCAAAAAATTAATAATTTGAAGAGACATGATTGGAAAGGTTGCAAATTAATACAAATTTTCTCTCAGTGCATAGTGTTAAGTCAGAAGTGAGATTGTAATACTTCACGTTACATGATACTGTTCGGATGAGTGGAATTTCTTTCAGTTAAGGAACCTTTTCCAAAACCAGCTGGAAAATCACTGAAAAAAAGCTTTCACTTCGGAATTTCAAGAAATTTGACAAAACAATGTGCCACCATATGAGGGCTACAATATATATATAGCACACACACACATACATACGTTCTACTTTTTACAGCAAAGTATATTTTAATACTTTTTTATCGAAAGGCAAGCTTGTTCAAAACATGATCTCCATGAGATTAAGTAATATCTCTTCCTAAGAGAAAATCATGCATTATTTCATTGATCCTATAATGTCACTTCTTTAACAACATCTGTTTGAAAATAGTGAAGCTGCTCTGTTAATTACTTTGCATTTTGTTAGCTTGCATGATCGGCTATGTGCATTCAAAATAGATTTGATTTGAACCCGTTTCTTTCTGTGACTCCAATGATACTCAAAAGCAACAAATAATGAAGGTATTGGAATGATCTAGTTTGATAATATACACACATCTGCAATCCCTTCGTGAGTACAGGTCATGGAATGATGAACGTTAAATTTCTCATCACAAACTATGAGAAACACATCAAACTTTTCTTGCATGGATACACTAGAAACTGCTTTGAAATGTACATATACAAGAATACAGTTTGTGTCTAAATCATTTGGCGGGTACTGTGTTCCAAACAAGAATTCAAAGTGTGACTCAATAAATATGATCAGAACATCACCACAAAAGGCTATATAGTAAAAATCTATCGTACATACAGTGTATACGCCATTTATAAAAATGTGATTTAGCGGAAATACAGCTTGCATATAGCACCTCGTCAAATCAAGCATGAAAAGGCAGAACGATTCAATAAAAATGAAAAATTGTATGCACTACTCAAACAGGTTATTATCCAATCTACAGTTGCATAACGTTGTATAGTAAGATACATGACGATTATCTTGACTTGGAGTGTAAGATGTGTCATGTTGGTGGACCAATTCAATCTCACAGCACAATTCTGCGCGGTCCGGTGGTTCATGCTTGTATCTTCAGGGTTGGTCTCGGTCATGTTTCCCTCGCCCCCATGGTTGCATTATGTAAAGTATTTGTACACGATTGTAACCACAAAAACAAAAACATGATTATCAACTTGATGTTGACGCGACTGGAAGCAAAAGTGATATATACTAACTGAGCAATAGTTGTATAAACTGTGAAACGCACATTTATCAGGCACCGTATGTGAGTGGCTCGGAAAATAGTAAGGTCAAAGTTCAAAGTTCATAGAAGGTTGGCGAGTCCTGCTCTAAGAGTAGTTGAATACATTTGATAAAAAGTGCTCTGAAGCATGATTGGATGCAAATACATAGAATACAATCACACATGTACAATAAACTTGTTTCGTTGTTGATATATTTACAAATTAAAGTTTGACCTATCACCAGTTTGGCCTTATGTTGCTTCTAAACGGATAATTCAAAGAAAGATAGACACCTCATGCGTTAACAAATATCAATGCTTCAATACACAGATGAAGCCTTTAATACTATAATTTAATTTTGCATATTTGTTGAATTAGCCACATAAGTACATAATGGACGGTTGCAGAATAATAACAATTACAACTTATAAATACGATGTTTATCTTGCTTGTCGGCATGACGATTGTTCTATTGTCTTAGCAGTACATTGAGCCTCTGTACCATATCAATGCAGCAGGATTAAGCTCGGCAATATTTCAGAAACTCTCCAGGCTTTTTTGAAGTTTCTCGCAGGTCATTGTCCATGTTGCTGCCACAATCTTTACAGTGTTGTTGCTGAAGTCGCTACTGTTGTAACTAACGTCTCTTTCTTGTTTTAGTGGACACTTATTTGATACCGAGTGGCAGGAAAATCCAAGATACACTCTGCTGCATACGCTCTTTGAGACAATGTAATTCCTTATCTGCAAATCAAAACGAATGAAAAATAGAGAAAAAACAATTAAATAATGTGCCATAGTGAACATTATGATCTAAAAAGCACTTCTAATAATACAAGTAGCAATCGAGGACATCTATCCGTTCATATAGAATTTAAATCAACGCCACACATTTTATGTCGATGTCAAGTGTACAGTGTGTGTAGATTTAATCAAAACAGTCATATCATGCAGATACATATTGAAATTATTCCTCACATCTAAAAACCCATTTTGTCAGAAACTGCTCCGTAGACCTTTGCATGGTACACTCAAACCTGTCTACAAAGACCAGATTTTTTGTTTCCCTTGAAAATGGTTTCTCATTGAAACATGTACTATAGGCACCTGTCTACAAAGACCACCTGCCTATAAAGACCACTTTTCTTGTCTCTCTTGGGTGGTCTTCAAGTTTCACTGTACATTCCCAGCATAAGACATGCATATAGAACAACAACCCAAAATAACGAAACAAAGCATTTTCTAGACTAACAGGTAACTTACCAAATGAAGATAGATGCTGCTGCTGCTGCTGTTGAATGGTTTAATAATCTGATTGAATGATGAGGGGTGTGGTGTATTGCGAATGAGGTACACCGAAGGAGAACTTAGGAGCCATCCTCTTAGTGACCGTGACCTTCTCCGGGCTGTGCTGACCTGGTCCTGGTTTACGTGTGCTGTCACAGGGAAGCTGGTTGCGTCCAGTTATTGAGTACATGGGCGATTTTTTCTTGTAGATGGCTGGGTCGACGACGTCGTATGATCCCGGTCCTGGGGTCTTCTGGAGGTCCTCGTCGAAGCCACCCATCTTGTTGCGCCCTTGCATGGAGTAGACGGGTTTGCTGGGCTTCACGCACGAGCGGCCACCGAGGATACTGGGTAGGCTGTAGTTGTTGGGAGCTGCGAAAATAGAAAATAGAATTTTATAGTTATAAACAAGACAAATATATAGAATTAAAGAAATTGATCTCTGTGACCTTTAACTTATTAACCCAAAATCTAATCAAATGGTGTTGCTATGGTAATACATATCAGCAAATCCTTATGCATTTAATCATGGCACAACTTAAAAATAAACCAACTATAAAGTTGACCACATGTCAATTGGTTGATTAATGCTTTACCCCTGAAGCTACATGTATATTAAAAGAGTTTAAGTTTCTTGGCTAATTCTAACTCTTATCCTAACCCTAACCCTTTGCCTCAAGTTTTAAATCATCCACCTACATAAACCCCATCGTTGGGGTATTCTACCATTAAGCCCATTTATTTATCAATGTTTGTAAAGTTACCTGGTGACTTGTCAAAGCTGTTTCCTTTTGTTCTTGAGCCAAAGGTGTGTTCTGGAGCATGAAGGTGGGCGCTACGTCCAGCCTTCTCAGGGGAGTAGGCTCCTGGACCGGGTGTCTTGAAGACGGTCAGTTCCCTAGAGCGGGCGTAAAGAGAATACTTTGGTGTGCCATCATTTCCCTTCCTAGTAATCCCAGAGGGGAAGCTGTGACAGGGTCCCGGACCGGAGGCAGGGCCGTAAGCCTTATGTTTGACACCGAAAGAGAACTGTGGCATCTCCCTCTTGTTGATGGCCGTTCCATTGCCAAGGCAGCTTGGAAGCATCACATTGGGACCTGGCCCGGTGAAGCTTGCTGCGATGGGGCCACGAGGTTTGGTGGGTGTGTAGTCGCTGGAATTCATAATGTCTTCTGGCTCTTAGTTCCTTGAATATCTGCAAGAGATTAAATTAAAGGAAAACTTGATTAATTAAGTAGGAAGCTGGCACATAACAGGAAAGATTGTCCAACAATAATTTGGGACATCAAGGAGAAGTACCATCATGTTGTTGTTGAACCACATTAAAGCCGTTTATTATTATTATCTACAATCTGATGTTGATTTTCTCTCTTTCTATCCTTTCTTCACCCATCTCCTCAAGCTACCTACCTGGTCCTTTTCTACTCTCTCACTCTGTCAGCATCCTCAACGTACAAAAATGATTTGATGTAACTTGCCAAACTGAAGCTGAATGTATTTAACCATTACTGTAACTGTCAATGATTATGATTGATTGATCTGTAAACTTTGACCAGTGAAAAACAAATTCCCAAATGGGATAATAAATAAATGCTTCATTTCAACTTCAAAGCTTGTTGAAATCCAAGAAACAGAATGGCATGCTGATCACTAAAAGGCTTACTTTCACAAACACAACAATCCACAAACTTGCACTCTTCTGTCATATTTACCTCAGAAATTCAGATATAAATATATATTTCCTGGTTATATATCCTATAGAAAGCTCCTTTATCAATGTGTATCCTTCTCAATTTTAATGATTTAACTTGTTAACGACCAACTGCTACTGTAGTAAGGAGAGCACTGCGCGCGATAAAAATGCCTGCCTGCTAAGCCGCTGTTACTGTACTGAATGAGCTGGGACCTTAGCGGTCTGCTTGTGTATAGCCCCTACCAACACGCAGTAGCGTGGGGCCAATCAATAGAGTTACTAAGCAACCAGCATAGCAAGCTGCCTTCTATGCATCATCGCCCCAGAAACACAGGATGCTCGCTCTATTGTGAGCCCCCCTCTATTGTCTCTTTCTCTCTCTCTCCCTCTTTTCCCCCTCTTTCTCTCTCTCCCGCTCTCTTGTTTATTCTACAGTAGGGGACTATCCAAATAACAACTATTCAATAGCCAAAATAGATGGTACATTATAACCCAAGGACAAAGTCTAGCTTATATGCCGTGTTTTATGGCATTTTTATTTTCATTCATGTCAGCAACAAATCCAATGTGGTTTGAAAGTGTAATTTTTTAAAAAAGTTATTGATATCATTGAATGTAATCATAATAATGCAGTGTATGTAAACTTTACTTGTCAGCTTGAAACTATTGCCCGTACGCATTAAAAGTCCATCTTGATATCAAGTTGGCTTAATAGAAGCAGAAATGTGAGAGAAACAGGTCAGTGAAAGTTTGAGCAAAAACCGATTAGAAATTAGAAAGTTATGAATTTTATAAGGTGCAATCAATCAAACACATATCAGCAACTCTCTGACGTGTCTTATGAGGTCTCCTTTCATTTGCCCTGTACTAAAAACCTGTTAAAATTTGTATTTTCCGTTGAGAAGACTTTGAATCATACTTACCCGAATATATTTGTATACAACCCCTGTCTAAAACAAATCTATTCCGTCATCAATAACTAAGAAAATGAAAGTTTATGAAATTGTCTGTATAGAGCAAATAAGTGTTTCACTGCATGATGATAACTTGAACAATTCATAACTTTCCTATTTTTAATGTTTGTTTCTCTCATTTTCCTACTTTCATCAAAACCAACTTAGTATCAGGGTGGACTTTCCTTTAATAGTGTAAATGAATGAATACTAAATGTAGTGTTCAGTATTTAATCTTTAAACGTCTACCGGTATTAAATTCAGATTACCCTATAGAATGTACCTACTGAAGATGGGGTGTTTATGGGCAATAAAGATAACCATTGACAGACCATTGACTTTTGCTATCCTCCCCCTCCCTATTACTTCTAAAAATACAAATACAGCTGATCATGCTTATGACTTGATGGTACTTGAAACTTGAACTACTTAAGAAGTCATCCTTCTGCAAAGTTCCATATAACTCAAATATTGTCTGTTATGAGTCAGACAAGTTGACTAAATGTTTAATATCACTTTACAGTGCTAATCCCTTTCTAGCTCTCTGCAGAGTTAACCTCTCACACATACTATCCTACATCAGATATCTTTTTTCTTCATCCTTTTCGTTTAGTTTTCATTTATCCATGTCTTATTCAGCTGTAAGAATGACACTTTGTAAATCATTTTATATATCTCTGCCCTGCCCCCTCCCGACTCTCTCTTTCTGTCTTCCTATCATTATCCTTTGTGTTAACTCAACGATTACTGAATTTCCATACTCCCTATACATGTAGGTTCAATACAAGAACCACCCAATCCCAACCTACAAGCAGACAGAGTGCATCTATTTAATCTTGTATTTTCAATATTGCTGTACATATACATTGCTACATACATGTACATGTACATCAAAGCAGACTTGTCTACCATCACTCTCCCTTTCTCATTAAGATAAGTACAGGTGCATTCAATATTTATAGCTTCTCATTTTCCTAAAGACCAAGTTAGCCAACAGTGATGGATTACTTCCCAGCATCGACTCGTTGCCTAGTAACATATCACACCAACGCAGAAGCACAGACAGATGAGCAATAGATACTTAAAGGTAGATGTAATGGTAACATACAATGATAATAAACCCCTCAACAAAAATTTGGAAACTGAAGTTGGACCGATCATAGCTCTCTTATCATGGCACAATCATTGTTTCGATTATCATCATTAGAAATTGTGTTTATTTTTCTTTAAACTGATACCATATTTGTAATGATTTTGCAGCCATGGAGTGAGCAGTACATCAGAATAAGGGGTAGGGTCAAAAGTGAAAAATTTCAAAATGAACTTCTGAGCACTGGTATTGTATGCAGAGTAATCTTCTTTCATTTACATGTACATGTAAGAGAGGGTGATTTTTGTAAATGACAATGAGGCTTTTACTCCAAGTTGGTCCTTCATGATGGCCAAAATTCTAAAGAATCTGGGCCATTATTCAATTCAATACTTTAGACAGAGATATGAGTATTTAACTAAGTTTTCAGCTTAGATAAAATACTAAGCCAGCTTTGGTATTCAGTTGATGCTTTTGGCTAAGTATTTTACGCTAAATTTTAGACAGCTCCGTAGCAGGCTTAAAGCCAATTATTTTGGCAGCATTGATTGGCAGGCTTGTGGTATTCATACGCAGTCATCACAATTATATTAGTGCGCATTTAGTGCGCATTTAGAGGCATAAATTGCGCATTACTTTTGATTGAGTGTGATGTAAAATTGCTTATCAGCAGGTATTTTGCTGTAAAGTCGGCTTGCGAAAGTAATTGCTTAAATGTGATCTGAATATATGGGTTAAGACAATTAGTTGCAATGTACATGTAGCTTAGCCAAATGCCAAGTAAAAGTTTTACTTGTAAAGTATTGAATTGAAAACTGGCCCATAAATTTAAATTCATGCACTGCAGTGACATGTCAAGCAAAATTCATACTCTTTGGTCATCAACTTTCTGAAGCATGATGCTTTGCATTTAGGAATTAACAACTGTTGAAAAGGCCCGGGCAATACATTACAGGGAAATTTGAATGAACAGTCAAACAAGGGCGGTGAATTTCACAACTTTTTACTTTGACCTTGCCCCTTATTTCGATCTATTGCAAATTCCATGGACTGAAAAATCATATCAAATTGGGTGTCTAACTATCTATTATCAAATAAACATTTACTTTACTTGTATTAAAGAGACCGATACTGAGCTAGTGCCATCAGCGTAACTGGACGGTGTGTTTAAGTTTAACTATTATTATTATTATTTAAAAAAAAAATAAACCAACCATCTTATGATAAACAGCGATGATTCTGCCTTGAAAAGATTGATACATGAACATGTAATCTTACTTGAGGGGTTAATGATAATGATATTAATGTTAAATACTAATAACTCTGCTCTTGCAATTAATTTAGAAGATTATAAAATCCTAATGTTTATGATTATATTTTCCTTAATATGACCCTAATTTCCATGAATTCCCAATATTATTTTGATGTTATTCATTTGTTCACAAGTTCTCTACAAAAGATTTGAATTCGATTTGAACAGTTAATAATTATTGCATTCAAAATAAATACAGCTAAAATATGCCAATAACTTAAATTTGGCAAAAAGGGTAAAATGATAAACAAAAATACTAGTACATGTGTAGGTACATGTACATGTTTTTAAAAAATACATAAATTTGTCTAAATAATGCAATAAAAAAATGATCTCACCAAGAATTCATAATCTTGACCAAATGCCCATTTATGCCTAAATTGTACCAGTTTCTGTTCAATGTGTAGTGTAATTAATTAATATGAAGAACAGACTTATAGCCTAGGACTAGATGTACAGCGGTGTAAACAACAGTACATGTACATGAACTCAAGTATTAAATGGTAGATTAGGTTACAGGAATCTAGATAGAATAATTGACCCCAGACCTGGGTGGCACAGACCTGCAGTTTATCAGTGCCTTCATTAAATCATTACAATTACTAACTCCGGGAAGCTCCAACCCCGACGCTGGCGCGCCGGGGTTGGAGCTTCCCGGAGTTATACAATTACATGCTTCAACTGTTCTAGCCATAACAGCAAGCTTCAAGTAGTCTCATTCCCAAAGACTTCCTTGTACATGTACATTGACTTGCATGAACATGTGGCCAGGGACTTGTTAGTTGACAGTAAGTCCATGATGTGGCATACTTTGATAGATTTTTGTATATAAAGGTAGAGGGGGGGGGGGGGGGAAGGGGGGGGGGTTGTGTTTCTGGACACTTACCAAACAATAACAAGCTGTCACGTTTGCTGTTGGATTATATGAAAAAGAAAGTATGGACCTGCAGAGCTTTAGCCTTTTTAAGGACCCTTGGTCATGCATTTTGTCTATTTTTGTTAACTCTTGTGCTCCCATGATTTCTGGATTGTTTTGCACGTCTGCTTGGGTGCCACTGCTACTATTATTCTCGTTATTTTCAAATATCAACTCCATTCTTTCCAAAGTATGACTAAAAATAAAAGTAAACCAGACCTGAACAACACTCAAAATCATACTATTAGTATTACTATAAAGTATAAGTACATGTACATGTACATGTACATGTATACTCAGATACTCGTACTGTATAAGCATTTGTCGAAAAAATTGTAAGAAATTTTACAATAAGCCTCCTACCCCCGCCACCCACCCCCCTCCTTAACTTAGCACTTGCCATCACTTATTTTTATACTTTTTCTTGATTTAAATCTCAAGTAAAGTAAGATCTTTTTATTCATTCTTAGAGTCAGACAAACTTTAACTTAGAGTAGTTAGAGTAAAGGGGGTATCTCACTGAGCGGCGAATGCTTGCAAACATTGCGATTTTGTATTCGCCAACTTTTCTGACAAATGTTGGCGAGGATCAGGGATGTTTAGTGACAATTAGCAACATTTAACAGATGTTTGCGAAAGGCAGTTGGAGACTAGTATTAGCGACTGGAGGCTAAGCAAATATTAGCAACAGGTTTTGCAAAGATTAGCAACTATTTGCCAATCCTTTGCCACTATTTGTGAATGTGTGAGACCTTTTGCTAACTCTTGCATGGTAGCTAGTCAATGGGTCGAGTTATATACATCTAGGAACCATATGGTAACGTGGTTGCTAGCATGGCGAATCAAAAAGAACTTCAGCAACACCGTCTTACAACCGTTTGCAAAGGCTCACGACTGTTTTGAAAATGCTTGCAACTATTTGCAGAAAATAAATTTGCAATGAAAACTGTTTGCAAACTTTCTTGCAACCTTTTTCGAACCCTGGCGAAACCCTAAATTAGCTATGTTCGCAAGCATTCTTCCCTCAGTGAGATAGGCCCCCTTTTAGAGTTGGAAGTAAGACCAACAAACATTAGTCAACTGTCCTTCATCTGAATGAATCCCTTCTCTTTTTAATATTTAAATTTTCTAATTTAGAAATCGAATGTTGATCTAGACCTCTAGATTTAGACTAAATCTGTAGTATTGACAATGTAGATGTCTATATTATTGGTGTTACAAAAACTATTCGTCAAAGATTTATTTGTTTCGCTTTTTTTAGCGGGATGAATTAGATCTAGACTCTATCCTAAGTTTTGAAACAATGTCATGCCTCATGCCATGGAATGATCTCGATTCGACATTAGTATCCCTGACTGACTCAGCAAAGTTTAAAGTAGCACTCCTTCCGAAATAAGTCCACCCTCTGCCACCACGACCTCCAGTTTAAATTCCACTAGGAATCTTTTGGAGGAACAACAACCAAGTACCAAGTCATGCACCTGTCCATGGCCGGCCACGTCCACGCCCGGTCACGAGTCACAACTTCACAACTCACAATCAACACAAAAATTTCAGCCAACAAATGTGTTTAACTAAAATAACATCACAACATACTAATGCATGCAATATAACGAACGATATCTAAAAGGAATATCTATAATCAAAATTGTAAACTTACCTGAAAAAAAATACAGTTTTGGGTAGAAAACTATCCCAACTTCGTCAACTTTTTCTTCTTCGGCTGTCCCACTGCTAATATTTTGTGTGTGTGTAACGCATAGCGTTGCATTGCAAGCACCTGTCTCACACATAAACACACCTATACACTTGGGTCGCGTAGCAACCACCACGACGCGGCCTACTGAGCTAGCGTGGCGTGCAATGAGCATGCGGGAAAGAGTCAGATTACATAATGCATGCACAGAGGAAAAAAAAGTTTTTGCAAAAACAATGTGACTCTAGCACAGGGGCGAATCCACGTAGCGATTTTTCCGGCCTGCCCCCCCCCCCCAGTCCCCCAAAAAGGTTTAAGAAAATAGAATAATAACATAAAGTTAACCTTTTTTAAAACAAAAAACAAAAGCGGCCCCCCTGACCCCAAAAAAGATTTATTTCCCCCCCCCTTCCAAAAAAAAACCCCTCTCTATTACCTCCCCCCCCCCCCCCGCTTATTCACCGACCGGCTTAGTCGGCGCTAAAAAAATTCTTAAGATTTTACCCCCCCCCGGCCCCCTGTCGCCGGCTGGATCCTCCGCCAGCGCTAAATTTTTCCTCAAAAAATGGATCCAAAAAACAAACAAAAATGTGCTTTAACCCCCCCCCCCCCCCCCCTCCCCCCTCCCCCCGCCCGGCTTAGTCGGCGCTAATTTTTTTCTTAAGATTTTTGCCGGCTGGATCCACGGGGGGGGGGGGGGGGGGGCCTGACGGTTCAAAACAAAAATTCTCACGAATTACGCCAAAAAAACAAAAACAGTGCTCTCACCCCCCCCCCCCCCCCCCCCACCCCGCTTATTCACCGGCTGGCTGAGTCCGCGCAAAATATTTCCTGGAAAATTGGACCCCCCAAAAAAGTGCCTCTTACCCCCTCCACCCCCCCCCCCCCCCCGCTTATTCACCGGTGGCTAAGTCGCAACTAAATATTTTCTTACGGGTTGGGCCCCCCCCCCCTCTTCCCGCCGGCTGGATCCGCCACTGAGCCTAGCATACCATATTCATTTAAAATTAACCCAGGTTGATATTTTAGTAACTGATTGCGAATTCAAAATGATGCAGCACACTTTTATATAGGCCTACATTTTCATGCATAAAGAGACTTCATAACAACATGCCTTGGCAGAAATGATGCAGTAAAATAGGCATACGACTAAAAAGGGCACGAAGACAATTCAAGATCCCCCCCCCCCCCCCCCCCCACTTGAATTTGATCTTGGATCTTGGATTCTTTTCCTCCTAAATACTCCGAAGAAGAGTTTTGACTGGAGGTAGTGGAGGGTGGACGTTTACATTTTGGAAAAAAAGTTCTTTAGTAACTGCATTTTTAAATGAGAGCGGGGAGGTTTAGTCGATGGTTGCTTCTTGTAGGTTGTTCCATCTCTTCACAGTCCTTGGGAAAATATGAGTTGGCATAGACGTCCGAGTTGGTGTTGCGAATTACAAATTGGTTGGAGTGTCCTCGTCTACGTCTGTCTGGCTTAGGGTTGGTCTGAGATTGGTAGTCGATGTCGAGTTGTCCCTTGATCATTTTGAAGAGGCAGGTAAGACGGTGTGCTTCCCTTCTGTCTTTAAGAGATCCCCAGTTGCAGGCGCGCCGGAAGCAGTTTGGGATTGGGGGGGGGGGCAAACATTCCAGGGGGCTCACATTCCAGGGGCAGTGACGTAATAAGAAAACAAGTTCGGAAGGGCCGGGGGGCAGACGAAAAATATGCATCACCGCCAGTCTTACCCGTTACATGCAGGTCCCGCGGAACGTTTTTCAAAGTGGAGTATTATCGATCAGGTAGAGCGTAAATTGGCGTGGGGTCCAGGGCATGAGCCTCGGCAGGGGTTCAAGGCGCTGAGCCCCCGGAAGCTCAGGGGTTTTAGGTATTTAATTACGGTTAGATGAGCATCCAGGGGCCCTCTGTAAGGCAATTGACGTGTTCCAAGGGGGGAGGGGGGAGAGCCCCTAGAAGCTCAGAGGTTTTAATATTTAACTACGGTCAGATGAGCATCCAGGGGCCGTCTTAGGGCCCTTGGTGTGGTCCAGGGGGCAGAGCCCCCGGAAGCTCAGGGGTTTTAGGTATTTAATTACGGTCAGATGAGCATCCAGGGGCCCGCCTTAGGGCACTTGGTGGGGTCCAGGGGGCAGAGCCCCCGGGAGCTCAGGGGTTTTAGGTATTTAACTACGGTCAGATGAGCATCCAGGGGCCCGCCTTAGGGCCCTTGGTGGGGTCCAGGGGGCAGAGCCCCCGGAAGCTCAGGGGTTTTAGGTATTTAATTACGGTCAGATGAGCATCCAGGGGCCCGCCTTAGAGACCTTGTTGGGGTCCAGGGGGCAGAGCCCCTAGAAGCTCGGGGGTTTTAGGTATTTAATTACGGTCAGATGAGCATCCAGGGGCCCGCCTTAGGTCCCTTGGTGGGTTCCGGGGGCGAAGCCTCCGTAAGCTCTGGGGTTTTAAGCATTTAATTACGGTTAGATGAGCATTTTGTATACCTTATTTGTGACATTGGCAGGTCACTTATTTTTTTCTCCGTCTTTCTTTCTTTTTCTCTTTAACATACTTTTTCAAAAAGGAGGGGGGGGGGGGGGGGCTCGAGCCCAGCCACTTTGCAGACCATGACATAAAGGCTTCTAAATAAAATATAAATATTTCGCCTGACTGTAATTTGGGAATTTCTTATTTTCCAACAAATGCATAAAAAGGTATGACTTACCAAAAAAATGGAGAAAAAATGCTGGAAAATCATGTCACAACATTAACATTTGTAAATCACTTGTTTCGTATAAGAAATACATCACCCCCCCCCCCCCCCCCCCATCAGTACGCCAGCGTTCAGGGGCTCATGTCATCTCACCCCTATAACAAAAAAACGGACACGCTTTCCCATTCTCGCACAATGTGTCCACGATATGCGCGTATCGCTATTATAGAGACCTCCATTGATAAATACCGTATAGGTTGCATGCGCAATGTTTATGAAATCTAATTCCTGTGAACTTTCCTTTTTCTTTGAATGGAATTGTATATATGTAAGTTAATTCAGGTTTTTATTATTGTTACGTTCTTTTGGATTAAAAATACAAACCATGTTTACTCCTTTACTGTTTTTTTTTTTTTTTTTTTTTTTGAGGGGGGGGGGGGGTGGGCGTTTTTTTTTTTTGGGGGGGGGGCAAAAATGCGTTCCCCCCCCCCCCCCCCACACCGGCGCCTATGCCCAGTTGAGTTGGTTCAGTAGCTTGGTAACACTGGTGTCCCATCCGTAATTATTGGTGACAAAACGTGCAGCCTGACAGCATAGATGTTTTTGGCTGTATAAGGGTCCCATGCTGCAGTGGCGTAGTCAAGGTGTGGACGTACAAGAGTAAGATACAACTTTTCTTTAACATTAGATGAGCAGTGATGGAAGTTGTGCCTTAGGAAGTTAAGGACCCTTGAGGCTTTGCCGGTTGTGTAATGATGTTGGAGTTCATGGTCATGCCGGTACTGCCCCTGGGGCCTAGTTCGTGAAAGCAAGGGGATGTTTATGTGCAGGGGTGTGTCAGACAATTTCGGAAAGAAAGGGGTGGGGTGATAGGGAAAAAACGAACAATTGAGAAGAAAAGAAGCGGTAATAAAACGAGAAGATAATTAGGAAAATAGATACAGAGAGAGAGGGGGCAGAAAGGGGATAAGGAGATAGGGAGAGAAAGAGAAAGAGAGAGAGAGAGAAAGAGAGAGAGGGGGAGAGAGAGAGAGTGAATGAGAGAGAGAGTGAGATAGAGAGAGAGAGTGAGAGCGAGAGAGAGAGAGAGAGAGAGAGAGAGAGAGAGAGAGAGAGAGAGAGAGAAGCAGTGGACACAGAGAAGGAATGGATAAGATAAGTTCATTTTTTTTTTTTAATATTAAAATGTTGGACACACAATTACAAATTTCTAGAAAAAAATGTAAGATTACATCAGTGATAATTAAAGACATATAAATCTCTGGCAAGCAAGCAAGAAAGAATTAAAATAGAAGAAAAAAGGAAATATTTTAAAATGTTTGAGGTTCCTTTTGGGACACAACATTTGGGGAAGGGGGCAACAATCATTTTAAGATATGCAATATTAGGTAATTGTCTTTTCATAACAGAAGGGGGGTCACTTGTTCCACATTAATCTGGCAGTACCTTTTATTGCCTTTTTAAGTAAAGAGGTTTTTTAGACAGTTTCTGTTGACATTCAAAGGAAATTTATTTATCAGAATCAAGTCAGGTAGAGATTGCAACCCAGGGGCGGATCTAGCTTTTTGCTAAGGGGGGGGGGGTTTGACCAAAATAATGACGATGCGGAGCATCGTCAACGAGCCGCGAACCGGCGATCCGATTTTTTTGGGGTGTTTATTTGAACCCCGTAAATGATGTTTTCCTGGCATCTATTAACACAATGGAGACCATAAAAAGCAGTGCATGATAACGTCTTTTTAAATCAAGTAACAGTTTAATACACAGTTATATCCAGAGTTATCATGTTTTTGGTTAAGTTACCAGATGAGTTGAATATCTTCTCACAATATTTGCACTTGAAAGGGTTTCTCTCTACAGCGTGCGTTCTTTTTTCTTTCTTTTTTTCTTTTTTTTTTCCTTTTTTTTTTTTTTTTTTTTTTGGGGCCGCCCAAGGGGGGGGGGGGGGGGTTTAAACCCCCTAAACCCCCCCCCCCCCCGTAGATCCGCGCCTGCAACCCCCAATGCCAACGTTTTGAAAACAGTCACCTCATATTCTGGCAGATCTCTTTGTATTAAAGGGATAGTTGAGTTCTGTTTTCAGACAGCGAATGCCTTCAGAGTACATGGTTATTGCTCTTATTCTTACCAATGACATTTCTAGTGCCCTTTAAGGACCTAATTGCTATGAAGATAATTTTAGACCCCAAAATGTGTGAAATTAACCAATATGATCATACTAATTCAGCTCCACTTTCAAAAAAATATGATGAATGTTAATTAATTAATTAATTAATAATAACAATACATGAGCTGGCTGGTTGTGTGTAATAACATCGATAACCAACATGAAAAAGTCAACAACAAAAAACAACATCGGCATTGGCTGAAATACAACGTAAAAGGCGCTATTTCGATTTTTCAAAAAATCGAATTGAGAAATCGTTATATTTATGGATATTTCGGCCATCTCTGAGCCGATTTTGATCAAAGAAAGATGATTTTGTCATTTAAATAATGTTCTTTCGAATTTGACACTCAGTTTTTCATCATCTCACAAAAAATTATTTTGTGTAGTGCCCTCTGCAACAGAACTCAACTATCCCTTTAATAATATTAGAGAAGTTTTTATAAGAACAAAAAAATAAAACAAAATCACAACCAACAGTGTCAAAGTTTTGATTGCTTGCAAACTTTAGACCTGATATATAATGTGGGCAATGATACACCTTTACTCAAGATTAACTTTATACCGTAATCTGTAAGAGAGCAAACAAAGAACTAATAACAGGTAGATTTTGTTTTTTAATTTCTGCTCACTTTATTGTGCATTGCATTGTCATATAATCAAGATATATACATACTCCTGGGGGGGTTTCACAAAGCCTTTTTTCAATGACAAAAACCAGTGACAAATCTTTTGATAACCAATAAGAAGCAAGGATTTCACTAGCTTATAACGAAAACTGTCACTTGTCACTGATGACAAGTTTTGTGAAACACCCCCCTGATTTCATCTATCACCCAATCAAGTTGGTTTCAAATAAAGAAAATAAGGCACGATGGATGAGAATAAGGCACGATGGATGAAAATAGGGCACAATTGTACAAGAAATAAAATCATCTCTTCCACTTAATACATAAAAAGGCAATAAAAATCTACCATTATGGAATACTGAATTGTACAAATGATGACTTACTGGCACAAAAATGTGTCAATACTTTGATAATACACCAAGAAACAAGATTTTAAGCAACAGATAACCTTACAAAATCAGTATACAGTCAACACTGTCTATTAAGACCACCCAAGGGAAACAAAAACTGTGGCTAGTGTAGACTGGTGGCCTTTGTAGACAGGTTTGACTGTACCTGAACATAATCTTAGGCATGTAGAGTTTACATAGGAAGACATAAATGTTTATTTTACACATACGTTGTGTAATCTAACTTATACAAAGCAAAGCTCTCTGATTGGTCAGAGAGACTGTGAATGAGGAAGACATCATATCGGAATTATTTTAATATCAACTCCAAAACAAACTGAAAAGCAGAGATACATTGCAAGATGCCCCACTTAGAAACACCCAATGCAGCTCATGTTAAATTATATAAGAATGAGAAGGAAAAAAAATGCCCAAATAATATCAAATATATCTGTACTTCAAGCCAAATAAGACTCGACATACACGTAACAATAACAAAAAGTACTGACCTACCGGTCTTTACAAGCATTGTGGAAGGCTATATACATCATTATCTGCTAGTAAAGTACTGATTTATAGTATAATATATACATCTCAAAAAGAGAACAAATGCATTTGTAAAATAAACTAAACACTAAGATTTAAACATAATGGAAGATATTCATTTTCATGTGATCAGATATACTTAGCTGATTCAGATAACTACGATAAACATATAAAATAATACTACTTTAAAATACTGAGACTTAATATGTTGCGGTAGAGGTGCAAGTATATGTTTTGACAAAATTAGAGAATAAAAAGTGAGTTTAAAATTGAACAGCTTCAAATCTTGTGATACATAACCATATTAACACCAATGCCCTCACGAGGAAGAAACCACAGAAAGCCATGAAGAAAAATAAGCTGTCAAAATACTTGAAAAGTTTCAGATTTCAGAGTAGTTTCTATGGAATACAAGACTTTTACCATGGAATACAAATTTAAAATCATTTATACGGATTGGAGTTCATAAATACATCTGCACAATATCATAATAAAAAGAGGAAGTGATAAAAATGTATAGGACTTTTCAACATAATCATAAGGTACATAAAATCTTATACAGGTAAATAACACATGAAAATAATGGAGAACGAGTTTACACCTTAATCAAGCAAAACATTTACACTTGATTTATCTGGCTCATAGACCTATAAACACATACCAACAAAATAAAGGAATAAATAAATCCATGGTAAATCCTAACTTTCCCTGTTATGATCTATCACAAAGTTGACCTCTAAAATAGAAAATGGACTGTCACAGCCAGGGATTAAGTGGTTGAATACTAAATTTACCCTTATTACATCTCATCACTACATCACAAGTAAAAGAAAGGAATTCAATGAAAGGCAAAGGCAAGGGAACTGCTTCACATTATTCTTTGAATTTCCATTAAAGGTACTATGTCCCATTTGCAGGCCAAAAAAATGAAAAAGTTAAATTCCAACTGCATTTGAAAGATAATACTAATTTAGAACTTCCCTAAAAAAGGTGGGACTTGAAAATGTCTTCAAGTGGGGAAAAAACGACTATTAGATTTCAAATCGACTTTAGGGCTATAGAGCCCAAAAGTAATAGTCTTGATTTTCAGACAATTGTACCGAATGGTCATACATTTTATGCTGCGCAAAGATTCAATCAGTTTAATCTTGGCCATCACAAGAAGTGGGTTATTGATGTAGACAAATGCTCATGACCCTTTACAACTCTTTTCATGTATGTTATTACCAAGGAAGAAAAAAAACAGTCAGTCACTCAATAGTGTCTGACAGTGAAGTCTAGCAAGTAAACGGGTTTCCTTTCATAATTTGAATATGAGAACACTGCTAACGTTTACATTTCACAGATAGGACATACATGACATATTCATAATTCCTGCAAAGCTCTAAAGAATTTGAGGTTGGCTGCAAAAGGGACATAGTACCTTTAAGACAACATTTTAAAAGTTGTAATACTGATATTTGTAAAAGAAACTGTCTACTAGTCATTGAAATAAGGTTTACTACGAAGGTCATAAAAATGGTATGTACTGTGGAGTTTTGGAATCGTCAAAATGATAGGAAATTGGTTCCATCTTGCTTCATTTCGCATACAGCGAAGAAGAAAAAGGCATATAGAAATACCAGGAAGTGTGTGGATTTACTCTTCAGAAACATGAAGCATCAGAACTTTTTCTAAATTTACTTGGAATATGATGGAATTTTAAAAGAAATCTTTCTCAAGTAGCAATGAGAGAACTATTTCTAACTAACTTTCACTTTTACAAGAACTTACTTCACTCTTTAAAACACTAAGTATTGTCTTTTTTTTACTGGTAATTCAATGCTTTGAAAAACACAATTTAAAATATTTTCTTTCTATACCACATGGTACATTTAAACAGCAATAACCGTACAAAACAGAAGACAATGATTTCAGAAGTATATAAGTAAAAACCAAAGGGGAATATCTGACCAACTACCATAAGAAAGTTGTCAAAAATTTGTAAGAACAGGCATCTGAAACATTCTTTCGCAACATTTGCTGCGGACTTTGTGGTTTATGGTTGCGATAGGGTTTTAGGTTAAATTTGTGTGCAAGTTAAGTACATTTGGTCCAGGGTTGCACTTTGGAATAGAATTTGATTAAGAAATTAACAACAGAGCAATAGTAGAGGCAAGATGTGTTGTATGATCTTAATAAAAGTTGCCTAGAAAAAAGTTTGAAAATGTAATGACTCGCCATGAAGGCTCGACAACTTAGATACTTAGATAAATGCAGAGTTTACTTCATAACTTTGTTTCTTGCTAGATAGCGAACCAAACACATAGAGCAATTTTATTTACACGAAATAAGAATTCACCCTAAGTTTATCGATTGTAAAAAATGATTAAAAAACTGTTGCCATAAGTACACATACTGGTTCTTCAAGATAAAATACCATGTCAGGCAGAAATGTCTTGTTCCTACACCCAAAATAATTCCTCTTGCCATTCATTATAAAAGAAGGTTATGTTTGGGATGTTATTTTTTGTTGGAGGGGGTAGTTTACCGTATGTCTAAATGAACCTGTAAGGGGATCACAGTTTTCAATAAATGGCAAGGCTCGTACTTTGGTTGACCTTCTTACCAGACTTGGTGGAAACACCATTAATGAGTGTATAAGTCTCGCTCTTAGGTTTCCTGTGGCTATGATATAAATGTGACTGTATGTGGTAATATCACATGGATTTAATCATCATCAGCTCTCCTTTGGAGGGGTAAGGGGATCACAGTCTTCAATAGATGGTAAGGCTCATACTTCGATTGACCTTTTTGCCGATGAGTCGACCTGCGTTTGACCTTGCCTTAGGAGGAGGGTTCATGGTGCTCTTACGCGCCTCGTTCAGCTCTCTGGTGAAAAACAAAAGAACAAAAGAGGTGTTAGAGTCTGAAATCAGAACAAAAAGGTGTGAAAAGTGTCATTCATTGCTAGATGACATCACATTATCAATATCAGATATGCCAACCTTAAAGGTAATACAAAGTTTTGGTATGGGTCATGAATTTCGTTCAAATGAACATATTGGAAGCAAATGCAATCCTACAATATTCAGTGATCGTTGTCGCGATGAAATCGAGTCTAAAGTTATGAAATTGTAAATAATAAACTATTTTGGTTATATAGCTCCCTCTCAAGGTCAAGATATTAATTAAGCTAAAAAACAATGTTTCTTTACTAAAATCGACCGATTCGCTATTCCTATTTGTAAATTATATATCTCAACTACATATTCTGAAATTTTCATGGTCGCAGCTACCATGGTACGGCCGTAGGCGCTATTTGAAATTTATCAAAATTTACCGGGAGCACCGGTACATTTTTATATTCAACTTTTCTCGAAAGCAGAAGTGTTTTAGGAGCTAAATTTTCTAGTGCTTATAATAATACATCCACAGGGGCATCCAAATATATCAAAATTGTAAAGCATCACTATCCACCCAATTTTCAAAATTTCCCAAAACTTTGTATTACCTTTAACATTCAGCTTTTAGGTGGAATTCATTCCGAAATCAGGGAGGTTTTTTTATCAATTGCATACAGCATAATAGGAATAATCTTTCAAAAAATCAGGGAGGCATTAAATGTGTGTGGAGTGACATATCAAATAAACAAATTTTTAGGAATGGCATCTCTGCATTATGATTCTGAAATATTAAGTCATCAAGTATTAAAGCTGGCATTGCATTAAGGGTTTAAAATGAGTGATTTTTTCTGGCCTGAAAAACCTTTCAGACTTGCCTTGAATAAAAAAAAAAAAGATAGCAACCAGGGCATCGTTTCATGAAACCATCATAAGTACAAGTTCACTGACATGCAATTGACACGCTTGTTAAACTTTATCCACGCATTTCAATGGGATGTCGGTGAACTTTTGATGGTTTCTTGAAAAAATTCCTTGTTTGTTCTGACTGTCCATGAATAGAAAGAAAAACAATGAGTTTGGGAGATTTGACAACTCCAAATTGTTCTTTTTCAAATATTCTTGAACTTTTGCTCTGGGTTATTTTTCATCTTACCTGGAGAGGATTGCATTCTGGAACTTAGCAACGTTTAGCTCCCTCTTGAGTTGGGTGAAGGATCGTTTGCTGTTAGGGCATAGTAGAGGGTGCTGGACTAAGGCAGAGGCAGAGGGGCGCTGTGATGGGTCTGGATCGATCATAGTCTAATCAAAGAGAAAGAGATACATTGATATAATAAGGACATTTGCTGCTGAGATGGATATGGACTCATTCACATATGTCTTGGAAAACAGTTTACAATGGTATCTGTGAACAACCCTAGAGGCACTATCCCTGATTTGAGTAACTTTTCTCGAATTCTCTGACGTTTTTATTTGAAATTTTCCCTGATTTTTAGGAACTCTGGGAGTCAAAAGAAAAGAACTACTCCACACCCCCCCCCCCTCAACAATATTTAACGAGATGTGAAAATAAATGAATTAAAAGAGAAAAGAAATGATGAACATACCTGTAATAGATCTACTAGGTCTGTTGAGATGTGTGGTAGGGGTGGAAAATGACCCTGTCTTATTCTGTGCCAATCATCTCCGTTCTTAGGCAGGGATTCACCACCGGCCGCCAGGTAAGCAGTCAGGGCGAGGGCAAAGATATCTGCTTTGGTCAGGTGGGTGTGTTCCTGTGAGATAAAAATGAATGAATCAGAATTGAATTGATTTTATTTCATTGTACGATTCATATGCTAAGAGAGCAAATATAAATGCTTGTAGGTATGCAGCCAATGTCTGCTTTGGTTAGGTGTGCGTGTTCCTGCAAGATAAAAAAAGAATGAATCAGAATTTAATTGATTTATTTCATTTGACGTTTCATATTCTAAGAAAGCAAAAATAACTGTGTGTAGGTATGCGACCTATGCAGAGCTGCCAACCTTGTGCGACCAAAAAAAGGAATCATGATGGCAAAAAAAAGGAATTTCAAGCAAAAAAAAGGAATTCATTAAAACAAAACTTACAACCACGCGCGACACAATTCCAATGCTTCTTTTTGAGAATACTTTTCTCTTCAAGTATGTTTCAACCTTAGTTTTCTATTGAATTTGTGATCAAAATAACATATTAGGGCAGTTGTTTGACGTGCGGTATGTAAAAAAAAAAAAAAAAAAAAAAAAAAAAAAACGTAAAGTACCCGGTTTTCGGCCACTTAAGACAAAATCCTATTTATTGGACTCTTTACTTCCTATTTATTATCATTTCTTGTTCAAATCATGAAGCAAATATTATTATTATTTAAACAAAAAAAGAATCCCAAAAAAAAATCACGAATTGCCATGACAATATTCATTTCAATTTTCACTGTTTTGGAGCCGGTTATCGGCCGAGCGTTTCAGTTTACGGCCGCATGTACAAAGTCAAGAGGAAGCGCTCGCGCGCGCCGTGCGTTTCTGCGCTGATGTATATCACAAGCGGGCGGAGCAGGTATCCCACGCCGGAGCTCCCGGGTGCTAGCCTGGCCGAATACAGGCACAGCGGTGATCGGAAGTTGGAATCTGAATTAGACGGACATATCGTGTGTGCGTCGCGGTGTGCGGCTGCATTGATTTAATACATGCGATGAGATACTTTTGAGCTTGCGACCAGCACAAAATCGGGCTCTATATCTGAAAAATACTTGAAATAAAGCTCATTTTATGGTACCCATATTTCTTACATACACGCGTAAGAAACTCGATTTTTCAGATTTGGGTAGCGGGACCGCCGATTACATCGCTAAAATGTGATATTTTAGGATATATTTTTCATTGCAAATGTGGTTCTTCAGTGACACTGGCATGGTATGGTATGTGTGGGATATGTGTTATGCTATTATGCGATGTATTTTAAAGTGATTTTACCATGTATCCAACCAATTGGCCGAAAACCGGAGCTGACCGATTACCGGGTACTTTACTCTATTTTGTGAAAAAAAAACGTAATTGGGATTAAAAAACGGAATAATTCCGGGAAAAACGGAATGGTTGGCAGCTCTGCCTATGGCTCTTAGTCCTATCTGAACCAGGGCAGAGATGGCCCCTTCTGTTAGGTAAGTGTGTTCCTGTAATAGAACAATGGATGAGGGAATAGCGCATTGACAGATGTGTGTATGCAAGCATGGTCGTCACTTGAATCATGGATCACCAAATAGTTAAGTCCCACATTCAATCTCTACGGGAGGAAACTATTGGTAGCTCTGTGCAGTAAATCAACCAGCTTTAGGTTAGGAATGATTTGATTTGATTCAATAAATTAATCAGACTTGAACAGGTATGAAAGCAAATACAGGTGCTTTTAATCAGTCTCATGACCACGGAGAATAACATCTGGACAATTCCTTTGCACGGTCTTGGACCCGTTTCACAAAGCCTTATTTCAATGACAAATGACAAATATCAATGACAAATCGCTGATAACCAATCAGAAGCAAGAATTTCAGTAGCTTATAACAAAAACTGTCACTTGTCACTGACGACAAGTTTTGTGAAATGGGGTGCAGAACTAAACATTCTCTTTAAGTGAACAGAGACACTACAGCAATGATATGCGCTGTCAAAACAGTATATCATTATCATTATTATCACATGTGATATTATTAAAATGAAAAGCATTGTTTAACGTATATTATTATCATTATACCTAGTATACCCAGGCGCGATAGCTCAGTTGGTAGAGCAGTGGTCTCGTAATCCGGTGACCCGGGTTCGAAACCCAAGTCGATGCGCTAGTGCCATTTGGTAAGGCATTAATCCTCATGAACATGTCCCTCAGAGAGGACTTAAAGCCGTCTGGTTGCTTACTTACAAACATTTATGCTTTCTTAGCAGTCAGGTAAAATAACCACCACCACACTAAAAAGTATTGTTACCATGGTAATGAGAATGAAAATCATCAGTTTAACGTACCTCTTGTAAGATCTCTACCGGTAAGAACCTGACGTCACCTTCCTCTACCTTGGGATTGGAGATTGAAGTCACATGACCCAGATCACCTGATAGTTATCAAATACAAAATAGTCAAACAGATATCAATCAATCCTTGTCTCAAGATAATCCATCCCATAGGAAGTATTGTACAAGCTGAAAACTTTGTGAACAGATATTTTTTCCTTCAAATGATAGGAACACAGACATTTTCTGTGATTTTGTGTGTGATAATGAACAAAGGCTACTTGTACTTAAAGAAATAGAAGTAGAAGAATACATGTTCATGCATTACATCTAGAGGTGTCGTGGTCGAGTGGTTAAGTCGCCGGACTGTCAATCACAAGATCCGCGGTTCGAGACCCGCCCCGCCCCTAATGTCCTTTGGCAAGACATTGATCTACATTTGCCACACTCAACCCAGGTGATGTAAATGGGTACCTGGCAGGAATTAATTCTTGGAAATGCTAGAGCGCCGTAATGGCAGCACAGCTAAAGCCGGGGTAATATCTCCAAGCACTTAGTGATATGAGTATTATCTAGATGAATAAGGATGTATGGATGATGCAACAACAACAAAAGTTCTCCAAATAGTTAAAAGAAACTGCCTGTTTATTTAAAACATTTAAACAAATTTGAAGGAGGAAAAACATAATTACTTGGCCCTAATCCAAAAACGTGGTTCTTTGGTGTCCCATACCAGATAACACAGAGCTAAGTGAATACATGCAGGACCTTTGTTGCACGCAGTTGACTTTTATTTACATGTTTTTTTTTTATTAAATAAAAATCACAAAGGTATTTTATGGTGGTTTACTGCATCATATCCGAACGAGCCTTTAAGTGTGATTATCTCTGGTCCGATCTAATCTCTATCAACTAAACTTACCAATTTTATAAATAAGTGATGCGAGCGGGGTGTTGTCTTCCGTTGCTCCTTCCTCCTCCTCCTCATCTATCTTCTCTGACTCCGGTGTGGTGGATGGGAGGGGCTCCTTCTTAGAGATGAAGATATTTCCTGTAAAAATAATAAGCCACACATCAAAACATGGTAGAAATAAGACATGGGACCATTTGGATAAATCAAAAAACATGTTACAGGTTCTTCGCAAATAACTACAAAACTACAGACCAAGCACTGTCAACACTAATTTATGTAGATAAGTTATCACAGATTCGAAATATGATACAACCATAAAAATCATACTTCTAAATGTTGTTTTTTCCTCCCCATTTTTAGATCTTGACCTCTATCCAGGATTAATGACCTATTTTTGATTCCCCCCGACCCCTTTTCATGCAGTATCCAAGCAGCATTTCAATACCACAACCATTGTCACTTCAAACTGAAAGGCTGCCATAGCAACACATGGCCCACACCATTTCTATGACTTTCCATGTTAAGGGGAGATCTTTTTTGCTCATTTCCCATGAATTTCCAGAAGAAAGTATTTTTCCATGACTTTCCATGTTTTTCAATGACAGTAGGAACCCTGTCTATCACTCTATACCAAGTTGAAGGTGCCACGTCACAAATATTTACAAAAAGCTAGATCAAGAACTGCCTTCCTGGCTCAGTTGGACCAAGAACTGTTTACCTGGTTTGATATCCATGTGGACTAGTCCCTGTGAGTGGATGTATTTAAGACCTTGGGCTATCTGGACCAGGACTTGTTTGAGTTCTATCTCGGTCATCCTATGGTTGTTCTGTTTGTTTGACGAGATGATGTCCGCTAAACTACCTCCTGAAGATTAGAGAGAGAGAAACATTATGACAACTGATAGAGAAAATACATGAAAATTAAGAATAACAATAAACATGGGACAAATATTGGCACTGCTAGCATGAAAATAGAAAATTAAGTCATGAGAGCTCTTTCTGGATAACTAATTAAATGTAAGTATTCTACTGGTGTTTTTTAAGTTTTGCTTTTGCTGTCTAAGTTCTGTTTTTTGTTTGCTAGAGCTGTTTTTGAGCTATACAGAACTTTATCACTACACAATGTTACTGTACATAAGATACAGGGATTATGATGCATATTATATAAAAAGAGGTTCGCCAGGGCTCGAAATTAGTGGTTGGCCGGGTGCCATTGACCACCTAAAATGTTAACCATGGTTTTTTGTCCAAATTACCATCCACCACGGTTACGATGGTATCAAACAATGATAAACATAGGGCCATTAAACAATGTATTTCATTGTTTGGTACCATGGTTACCATGGTGGATGCATGGTAATTTGGAAGGCGCGACAGACACGATGGCAGATTTATGCATTTACTACACAAAACTCTTTAAACCCATTCACTGTGACCACCTAAACTGCCATTTGGCAACCTAAAAAAACTGTATAGGATGCCCGGCTGGCAACCAAGAAAAAAAGTTAAGTGAGAGCCCTGTTCGCTATAAAAAAAAACTACGGCATTTGACCATGTCATATGCGAACGAGCCCTACGAAAGTAGACTGTTCATGTGAGTGCACTTACCATTACAGTATTCATTTTGTATGATCATGTGACCAGCTTCGGACCAAGCTGAGTAGTACCTGACCACGTGGATGTGAGTCCCCAACACTGCATGGGCATAGACTTCATTCAGAGCCATTTGTCTGCGATACAAGGGAATGAATAATAGTTAGTATCTGACAACAATATATATGGAGCACTTGACTTACATGTATATTGCATTTGGGTGTACTTCATTCAATACCATTTGCTTGTAATACAAGGAGATAATATCGGTAAACATGAAAGAGATTTTTCTTTTGTGTGCCTCATATTGCATTTCCTATCGATCTTCTTTATATGTAAATTGCATTATCTTATCCATTTTTGGTAAACATCTTTTACATCTATATCGCACATAAACAAAGCAAATTCCATCTACAATCTACCTGTATGGATAATAGAAAAAGGATTGATTGAAAGTTCAAAAGGACCATCTCACAACATGCCTGAATACAGTTTTAAAACTTAATTATTCATACCCCTTGTAAATTTTGGGGTTTGTTTGGTTGTGTTTTTCATAACTCAAGAATGAAAGGCAGACTGGCTGAAGTAGGGCCTTTGTTGAATACTTTTAGATGTAAGCTTTAATTTGTCACATTCTCAAGAAACATAAATTGGGACAAATCAATGTTTTCACAAACTTATTACAAAACTATGTAAGGGGATGAATAATCTAGCTGTTAAATTGTACCTTACCTACATCCAGGGAATAATTTTCCTGGTATCGCATCGCAATTTGCTATGCATTTTTGCATGACTGCTATACAAAATATCTTTTATATCTATATCTATATCTATATATTTTGTGTAGCAGTTTTCTTCCATAGAAATGTACAGAATTTCATTTGAAATATTTATCCATTGCCTGAAATTGCTAATCAAAATATTTGAGGAAAATTATTCCCTGCTACATCGCTGTTTAACAATGTTAAATTTGAGATGCATGGCCCTACGTGTTATCAATGTTTGTGATATGGTGTAATATTGAAGCCCTACAAAAAAAGCGCTTCAAAATTATCATGAAGTGCCTCAAAAAAGTAAAAATCTTGGAGTGACCGGTTTAACCATATTCGTTTTCCCCAATGGAATGTAGTGTTATAAAAATTGTTAGGAAAACGAAAAATTAAATTTTGATTCCCAATCATAAATATCTTGATAATTAGACAGGGGATCGGCTTGTAAATGTCATGGGATTCCTGACTGGCCTAAAGGTTTATAATTATCATTGCAGCTAAATCCAGGATTTTGTTTCAGAATCTGAGACAAAGATACCAGAACCCTCTGTATATGGTTCATTTAACTCCTGTAAAGATGAAATGCATGTACTAATAATACAAATGGTACTCACTCAAAAGCCGATCCTGCGATGGGCCTTTTTGATTTCTTGATTGCGTAGAAGCATCCATCAAGCCTGTTGATGCACTTATAGACGGAGCCAAACTCCCCAGAACCGACCTTACCGACCTCAACAAACTCTGCCTCATAGCGAGAGATGTCACTGTCTCGTAGGGCTATCCTCTGTGGAAGAAAATAAGACAGAATGATATTGAGAAAAAATAATGGATATTTTCATAGCATTCATCCACAGTGCATGGTGCTCAAAGTATTTCAATATTATCCAAGTTCTGCTAGGCTTCCTAATTCCTCATAGCATGTTCAAGAAATTCCTTCCTTTAGCCCCAATGTTGTCTGACAAAGAAAACTTCCGAGCAAAAGTCAGATCACACCCCCCCCCCAAAAAAAAAAAAAAAAACAACAACAACAACAAACAAACAAACAAACAATGCTTGTCTTTGATGAAAACATTTGAATATATACAAAATAGTTATTTGAATATTATTTTGTTTTTACCTTGGCTGGATTTTCTGTTGTATAACTGCCATCCATGTCATCATCCAGGTCTTCATCATCATCAAGAATACTCCTGGTCAAAGAAAATACAGATCATGGAAGAAAAGGTTAAATGAATAGTTTTATAGTAATACTAAAAGTCTCAAGCACTAGCAGTGATCTGTTGGCTCAGATCCATCAAATTGGTCTGTAAACTGTCAGCCAATCAAATTTCCAAAATAAAGAAAATGTTGCCCTGATTGAAGCTGAGTTCTGGGCCCTGTTTGAAACTGTTATAAGCTGCTGAAATTGTTGCACTTGATTGGTTGAGTAAAAATTTGTTATAGAAATGTGACACATGTTGTAAGTTTTATGACACAACCTGAAAGACACTAAAAATATTTTAAGAATTGATGCACAGCTGTACATGTAGACCAGTTAGGCTATATGGAATCCCCCATACAGTATAAGAAGCAATGGACTCCGAACTCTTTGGCTGTTTTTCATCATATTTTAATTGTGGGTGCTCACTATTCCCAGGCCCCTACCTAACCCCCCCCCCCCCCCTCAATGTATAGGACAGGCTGGCAATTGGCTAGAAAAAGAAAAGAGATGGTATGTTTTAATTTGTTTCAACAATTTTTCTTTCATTATCTGCAGTTTTATTCTACAATTCATTGATTGAATACACCAGTTTACAGTTATGGGCGCCATTTTAATTTATGAGTAAACAAACCATTGACCTCTAGAGGTCAATGGTAATATGCGTCATTAAGATGGCGCCCATGCAAATATGATGTGAGCGCACAGCGCAGGCAGTGATGTCATCAATGTTTTCAGATGCACTCACATTATATTTGCATGGGCGCTATCTTAATTATGAATAAACTACGGACCTCTAGAGGTCAATGGTTTGTTTACTCGTAAATTAAAATGGCGCCCATGCCTGCGCATGTGCACTGTTGTAACCGTAAACTGGTGTATTACATCACAAAAGGGTTAGATAAACATGAATCCCAGGACTCCCAAAGTTAAATATCAAAAGTACCAGTACAAATTTTGTAACTCCATGTAGACAGAGGGTACAGTGGGAACAGGTCAAAGGTAGCGGTCATTTCAATAGAGAGAGAGAAAGAGAGAAAGACAGAGATAAAAAGGATTGAGAGAAAGAGAGGTGATGTGACTGGTGAGAATTCTCTACACAGTACACACATATCAAAAGACTCATCCCAGGACATATTTCCTACATGTAGATGGCAAACACAAATTTCAAAAGTACCAGTACAAATATTATAACCAGATGTTCCCAAAGGGTTGTGGGAACAAGTCATAGGCCACAGACTCAAAGGTCATTTCAATAGACCCCCAACAACTAAGCTAACAAAAGGCACTGCCATTTAAACATTTCAATAGGGGGATTAGGCAAAGTGTTGGGCTATGAAAGACATGAACCAGACCTATGGGTCAAATGTAATTAAATAACAAAAACAGGGGTCCACTCAATGAACTCCTTTGAAGCTTAGGGAACTTCAAAGACTTCTTTTAATCCAACTAAAAACCTCTGAAAGGTCAATTGTCACAGTTTCTTTTGTCAAGTGACTATAGGATCGAAATAGGTCTTGGGGTTAAATTGGGATGAAGAAGATGCAATTAGAATGGGGGTGTCTTGTGCATTTTATGATGTGCACTGTACAACAGAGACTCAGAAGCTAAATCTAATTATAATGAGAGGTTCAAGGAGTGGGTAGAAAAATAGAAATCAATATGCTTAACTACACATGGCATGTGATTGACATGGACATAGTACTATTATTGTTGTTTAGGAATAAATTAAATGACAGTTGAATGTTGAAGATTAGTCAGAGGTGTTATACATGTACCGGTACATGTACATGTAGGTCACATGTTCAGGGCCAATCGTCCCATGGTCAATTCACCTACAGTACAGGAGGCTACACTTACTGACCAAACACTAGACCTTGCCCTAACCCAATTGCAAGTCAACCAAAATCCTAACCTCCGACAAAATAAAGTCTGGAGCAATTCTCACAGTCCTTAAAGTTGATACTCTAAGACAATCCCAAATACTGAGATAATTACATAAATAGAAAGCTTTTAACCCCCATAATAACACCAAATGGTGTCCACCCGACAAAACAAGTTTAGAATAATGAATTTATTCGAGTAAACTCTACCAAAATATCTAAGTCTGAAACCCGGAAGTGCACGTAGAGTCGGGCCTCTATCCGTGACGTCACGAACGGGAGTCATGGGCTCAGTGAGAGTGAATGGCAGTGATATCCCTACGTAAATGCTATCCTGTCAGAGCTTAGATTTGTTGTTGTTAAGGAGTATATTTGATGGATTTTCTGTTTTCATTTGAATGAAGAATAACGAAGCAACATTTTCCAGTCGCTGATTTCTTTTTATATCCTCATATTCACCTATTTGGTAGAGATTTAAGACGAGTTTACTGCTTAGGAATTAAAGTTAAATCGTGCACTTATGAATAAGCGGATGCATTATATTGTCATCAGATGAACATGAGCAGTTTTGCAAAACGAATAGGTCTAGAACTATGATAGTACTTATCATAGATGTGTGTGACTGCCTCAAAAAAGGATACAGTACCAGTTAAACATTTTATGTTGTAAAATATCAAACTTGAACGAGATCATGCAAGCGCGCTTCCTCTATAATATTTTGGCGAGTGATGCGGCTCTTGCATGAACGTTCGTGGAGCGAGCAGAATCGGGAGGTAAGACCAAGCCGCTGCTCTAGGCGCTGCTTGCTTGTGATGGAACGTACGTGCGCTAGTTATATGTTTATCGGCAATTGCAAGAGAATGAAAACGACGTTGCCAGCTAAGAAAAACAACTAACAAAGACTTGCTCCTGACTACCGGTGTCAGAATTGGTAGATGAAGGATGTCCAGGGCCAAGGAAGGCGAAAGACATGGGAAAAAGGAAGAAGAAACCATCGGGAGATCGCTGTAGTGTATGGTAATGAACTGTGCATGGGTAGACAGCTACTGCTCACTCCGTGCCTGGGCCGATTTCAACACCAAAACAAAAATTACATGGTGAAAATATCGACTAATAGCACATCGTTGGCATGTATATGTCATAATTTTTAAAAGGGGAATTGATATTAATACTATGAAGTACTAGGGGAAGGTAAAGAATTGTACATAGAATTATGATTTATTAGACTTTTCAGCCTTTGAAACAAAAATATGCAGAAAATCGTATCACTCTGCACATGTTTGCCATGGAACATCCGGGTACGTGAATATACTCTCTCCCGGACGTGAGGTCATAAATAGTAGACCAGCGTCGTGACTGATTTTCTATGCAAAGAGAGGCGGATATTTTAGACATTTCAATTGAGGATTTCGAGTAGACAGAATTTTTTTGTGATATACTAAGTAATTGAAAAACTTAAAAATAACATATACTTGCCGTAGGAAACAAATTAAGGGACATTTATTTGCTTAGAGTATCAACTTTAATCACCAATCAGAAGATGTACAGTTTTTCATGATTACTGAAAATGTGAATATTTCTGAAGGTGAACAAGGCTAAATATCAAAGCATAGTAGATATACCGGTAAATGTATTACAATTTACAGAAATGTTCATGTACATGTACTTGTATGTGTTACATTGAAAATGGCTTTCCCTCACTACTGAGTGAAACTGTGAAAGATCACCTAATGTACAATACTATACATTTATAATACAGTAACCACATTTTTGTTTCCCTTGAAATTTGTTTTTGCAGTGAATGACAAAAATTGATTTTCTAACAAGTCTCCAAAAAGATCTGTAACAAACCGTTTCCCCTATTATCCAAAAATTTATTTGCACAGGATAAATTCAGTACAAGGAAATGAATTGGATTATTTACTGTAGAATACCCCTCAGCAATGCAATTATAGGACTTCACTAAAAACAGAGCGAATATGAGTTAAACAGTACCTTTACTCTTTAGAAAAATACAAATAAGAAAAAAAAAAAATCCTTTTTTGAGGGGGGTAGGATTAGTTTGAAAAGATGGAACTTACAGCTCTGATTTTGTACATTACTACAGTATATGGGATATTTGCATTTAATTCTAATTCAACCAACAACAAATATATTTTTAATTGAGTTCACTGAAGTCATAAAAATGTCACTTTAATACCATGCCCAGTATATTCCTTTGATATCAATTTGAAATAGAATTCTCTGTCACAGAAATGAAGAGGTTTATGACTTTTTCCATTCATTCATTTCCCACAGCCTCAATGCTCTCAAATAGTTTTTATTGTGATCACAGCCAGAAGTTCACAAAGAAAAGCCTTGCAAAGCCAAATAATAATAATATTCTGAAAACTTCTACTGTCAGTCTCTATGCCCAGGTCGTGCAGTGCCAGTGACCCATTTGAATATCATGAAAAATGTACATTGCAGGTCGACCTGTTGACATAAGTACTTGAACTTGCATTTTTTCAAAAAATAACCGGCAGGTTTTGCAAACAAGAGTGCAGACATGAAATCCTGTCTGTACCAGTCTGCAGCTTCTGCACAGTGCAACCTTTGACCTTTGTATTGTCAGAATATTTAAAGACTAATGTTTGCTTTAAATATCAAATGATTCATACCCTAGCTGATCTTAGTAGCTACATGTAGTAATACAATGGACCTCTGGCTATCTTAGTACAGGGCTTAAATTAATCCAAGGCAATCCAAGGCCAGGCCTTGGATGCCCCTTTGATTGGCCTCAATGCCCCTCTCGTTGGCCTTGGAGATTTTTTGTGCCCTTTCCAATTCTTCCCATTGCATTGGTGCTGTAAAGCCTGTAATATAGGAATGTGCCCTACAGAAAAGTGGCCTTGCCCTAAAAATGTTGAAATTTAAGGCCTGTTAGTAGCTAATAACATAATGGAATCAGTAGGTTCCAGAATACATTAACCAGATTGTTATGTCAGAACCAGTTTTTTTTTAAAGGAACTGAACTTTGAGATTTAAATTCAATACTCATATACATTTATATACAATGTATGAGTATACTATGAATGATATATAATAATTTTTTGCGTAAACAGCGGAGAGCACTGCCCTCAATGAAGGTCATAGTCTACTAATTTGCAGTGATAAGGTGTAGTCCTTTGTGACCGACCAAAAAATCTTGAAATCTACACTCAGCCTTTTTTTTTAACGTTAAAAAAAAAAAGTTTTATGAATACAAAATATGTATTAAAGGTACTATGTCCCATTTGCAGGCCAAACAAATGAAAAAGTTAAATTCCAACTGCATTTGAAAGATAATACTAATTTAGAACTTCCCTAAAAAAGGTGGGGCTTGAAAATGTCTTCAAGTGGGAAAATAACGACTATTAGTTGTCAAATCGACTTTATGGCTATAGAGCCCAAAAGTAATAGTCTTGATTTTCAGACAATTGTACCGAATGGTCATACGTTTTATGCTGCGCAAAGATTCAATCAGTTTAATCTTAGCCATCACAAGAAGTGGGTTATTGATGTAGACAAATGCTCAATACGTTTAAATTTCACAGATAGGGCCATGTAAAATTGATTACATGTTCATACCTGCCAACCTGAGACAAGAGAAATTAGGAGTAAATTTTTCTGGATGGACTACGAGGTCGCGAACCACCGAAGGATTGGGGTAGTAGCCCGTAGATTGGGGGGGGGGGGGGGGGGGGGTACACAGGACTTTAGGGTCTATTTTTTTTTCTCTCCATTTTAATGGTGCAAATGGGCCTTTTCCTTCAACCTTTTCGCCCCACACATAAACAATTTTTGTATTCTTTCTTATACTTCTGATTATGAACAGCACGAGTCTTACCCATTTTGTCCTTCAAAAATGAAGAAATCAACGAAGAAGAAGAATATAGTAGTAGTAATCCAAAATAAATCCGAGGAAGTCCGGTAAATAACAAGCTTCCACGATCGCAGTCATCGCACAAGCATTGAAGAAAACACGCCAATGTATACAGTGTTTATGCACGGTGTATCAACTGCACATGTAATATAAATACACGTGGGCTATACGCATGCAGTTACTATGCAACAACGCTGCATGTAGTGTATGTATTAGTACAACGTCCGCACACACTTTATCGATATAGCTTGGGCACGTGCTTCCATGTACTAGTACATGCAGTACATGGATAATGACTGCGGAACTAACGATCACGTTCGGGCTGCGCTATGTATATCTTCTATGAGCGCGAGCGCGGATGTCGGCGTGATCTGGTTATCAGTGCTGTGTTATGCTTTAGTCTTATGCAACAGTCGTTTGTTTTAAAAAAAAAAAAAAAAAAAAAAATTAAAAAAAAAAAAAAAAAAAAAATAAATTTAAAAAAATCAAAAAAAATCGGAGTTTTGAGGCATGCAATCGGAATTCGGAGTGGGTATGAAAAAAGCGGAGTAACTCCGCCTAAATCGGAGTGGTTGGCAGGTATGCATGTTGATCGTCCGGATTTTTTGAAAAAGAGGAGGAGGGTGTACCATGTTATTTGATATTTGATATTTTTCAAAATGGCCGCTCAAAATGGCCGCTCGGTACATTTTCCCTGCCAGTCGAGGCTATTTTTTTTCAAGATGGCCGCCGACAATTTTTTTTTTTTTTTAATCAGAAATAGAGCCATTTTAGCAGTGTTTTTCATGTTTTTTTTCTTTCAAAAAAAAAAAAATTCAAAAAAAATAAATAAATAAATAAAAAAATAACAAATAACAAAAAATAGGAGGCGGCCCCAAAAAAGGAAGCGGGCGGGGACGATCAACATGAAATCAATTTTACATGGCCTAGGACATACATGACATATTCATAATTCCTGCAAAGTTCTACAGAATTTGAGGTTGGCTTCAAAAGGGACATAGTACCTTTAAAGCATTCAAAACCCAAAGATGGAGATATTAAAAAAAAAAAGTTAAAAAAAAGATGTCTGACCGACCAACCCATGTTTTGGCACCTAAAGGGCAATACAACATCTTTTTTTTTAGGCCTAAAGGGGTGCAGTAAAGATTTTGTTTAAAGATTTTTTTTGGGGGGGAGGGGGGGGGGGGGACAAAATCTTGGGGTCTTCAACATTACATTATCTTCTTTTTAATTTCTGGCCTTCAAAACCCTATATTTCAGGTAGAGTTCTATACTGTATGTAGACTCTACTACATGTACATGTATGTACACCCCCCCCCCATACTATTTTTTTTTTTAATATGGAGATGATCTAGATAACATGCAATAGGGGTCTAATACCATACAGTAGATAAGCCTGATGACAAATTACGAGTCAACATGTATTTTGTTTGTCTTTGCTAAAAAATTAAAAATAAAAGGAAAAACCAAAGGAAAACAATACAGAAAAGAGATTCACCTGTAGATCTATTCATTCATTTCAATAAATTAAACCATTAGATTTATTTAAAGCCAAACTTAAGTCTACGTGTATACCGTACATATAGGTCTAGAGACAGTTTCAGGCTAACTCAGACTCGGGAACAATTCGGCCGCTGCAAATTATGGGGCCGAGTTGGGAAAGATTTCCTTTTGTGACAGCCACCTATTCACTATCTCAACACTAACCTATTTTATCATGTTTTATATATTATTCAGATTTATCATTTTAAGCTGTAGTCTACCCATATTTTTTTTCAAGTTGAGTGGCTGTCGCAAAAGGAAGTCTTCCCCGTCCCCCAAGTTCGAGTTAGCCAATTTCTGGAGAGACTTTATCAAGACAAAAGTCTTTAACTGAGTTTAAGCAGTTGTCTGCAACAATTGCAAGTTTAGTGATAAATTCTAAAATTGACTGAATGCCACATATATATGCAAACCAACATGGCAATTAAACAGAACTGTTAAATTATTATAGGGGCCTAACACTAACTCCTAATTTATTCTGTTAATTAATGCCCTTTCTCTTACTTAGCTTAGAAAAAGCAGATTTTTTTTCTGGACAGAAATAGTCTAAGCGTTTTGAGACTCACTCTCTTGAGTCTGAGTCAGGCTAACTCGGACCCGGAGACAACTCAGCTCGCTTAAAAAACAGTCAGTTTTTGCAGGTTTAGGGTTAGGGTAAAATGACAAAAAATGACAGTTTTTGTAGCGCGTCCAAGTTCTCTTCGGGTCTGAATTAGCCAGGATCCTACGCACTCAAACTCATATTCATAATAATTACCTCTCCTGCCGAAGCCTTTTCTTGGTTGCATTTTGCAGCATGGCTGATGGAGTGAAAGGGTTGACATTAGCTACATTCTGCTGTCTTGTCTTGGGTATTCTTGTGCTTCTTCTCTGCAAATTTCTCATGTTCGGAGCCGTGTGCGGCCTCGCAATAGGCCCATCGCCATGATCAGTAGGACTCGGAGTAGAACTAGCACTTTGTGTAGCAGGTTTTTCGCTGAACAGTCTACTTGCGAGAAGTTTGTTTCGTCTAGCACTAGCATTTGCCTTTTGAATCAGCGATTTGGGTGTGTGAGGTGAATCGAAAAGTTTCAGGTTTCGCAGCCTCTTGTGTGGGGGTGGAGATACAACGGCGTCGCCTCCGCCAGCGGAGGAGGCGGGGCTGCTTGCGCATACCATTGGAGAGGGACTGCAACTCGAGTCGCTTGGCCTTCGAAAATGAGGCGATGCGATTGAATTTTCGCCATCATGGAGTCTTGAATTTGGTCTACGTTGTACACGCCGTCTTGATGGACTGCTTTTAGGGGTTGCCAAAGCGGGATCCCATTCTGCTGTAAGATTAAGAGAGTCATCACGGTCGTCTGAAAATGAACTTGAAATGGGACTGTGATCAATGGCTCCTTCCTGTATTTCGTTGAAATCGGAATAAGCTGCAAAACTCGCGTCACTTTCGCCTTCTGAACCAAGAGCATCGCCAAAATCAAGGCGTTGGGAAGGCGAGCCATGAACACCTCGATGAAATAAGGAATTCATTGGTGCGGCTAAAGACATCATTCATTGAGAAAAACCGTTAGATATTGATGAAATTAATCTTCACTTCCCGTTAATTTGATTCAGCGATGGTGGCGTGTCGCAAAAAATGCAAATGATGTAAATAAAAACACGTTACACGTTGGAGATATACGGCGCATGTGTAATGTGTGCATATTTAGCGTGCGTGTAATACTGCATGCATTCTATGCACGAAAAGCACGGTCAAAATGGCGCGCCTGTTTTGGACGGAATCACATGAGTAATCATCAGCCAATCAGAAGGCCGATATGATCGCTAAAGCACCTGTAGGAGCTTGTCTAGTCTTTACAACGTACCGCAAGCGTCTGTTGTTATAGTGCGTCATCAAAACACTCGCATAATCAATAAAAAAGGTTTTTTTTCGGGCTAAGTCATTGTACCTTAGGAGTTATGAAACAATAGAAACAATTTTGAGTAAGCGTTTGTTTGGAAGGATGTGTCATACCTTATATGGACAATACAAGTGTTTATTGTGCTACCTAAAGCGGCAAAATTAGTCACTCAAAGAACATCGAAATATATTGAGGAAAAGCTCAGTGAACACAGCTGTCTACGTGTGTCGATTGGATGACTGATAATAAGCTTTCTTTACACTTGGGAAAAACAGAAAGCATTTTATTTTGTTCTAAAAGTAGTTCTAAAAAGTCATTTGAATTCAAAGTGACACACAATAATCAAGCAATCAAGAGAAAAGAGTCTGTGAAGTATTTAGGCATTGAGTTGGCTAGCGCAATTTCATTTTCATCTTTAGTAGAATCAGTTGTAAAAAAAGCAAATTCTCGTCTGAAATTTTTGTACAGATATCAAAGTTGTATGGATTTAAAAGCAAGACGTACACTCTGTTTTGCTCTTATTCAATGTTTATTTGACTATGCTAACCCTGCATGGTATAGTAACATAAACAAGTCAGATCAAAAGAAGTTGAAGATTATACAGAACAAAATGGTGAGATTTATCAACTGTTCTGGTCCAAGAACTCATGTTGGCTACAGCGAACTTTCTAAAGCTGGTTTTCTTGAAGTCGACCAAAGATCAAAACAACTCGCATTGCATCACGCAGGGGCGGCGATTTCTTTTCATGCGCGGGGGGGACGAAATGCGAGGAACGAGGGAGGAGTGACGTAATAAGCAAAAAAAGGGTAGAAAAAAAATCCCCATCATCACCGTTCTTACATGTTACATGCAGGCGCCGCGGAACGTTTTTCAAAGTGGGAGTGGGGGGGGGGGGCTAAAGTATTTGCGATCAGATAGAGCAAAGCAAGTGGGGCATAAATTGGCGTGGGGTCCAGGGGCAAACCCCCGGCGGGGGTCAAGGGGCGGAGCCCCATGAAGCTTAGAGTTTTTAGGCATTTAATAAGGGTCAGATGAGCATATTTTGGTACCTTAATTGTGACACTTGCATGGAGGTCACTAATCGGTGTGGGGTCCAGGGGAGAAGCCCCCAGAAGCTCAGCGGTTTTAGGCATTAAATTACGATCAGGTGAGCATCCAGGGGCCGTCTTAGGCCCTTGGTGTGATCTAGGGGCGGAGCCCCCGGAAGCTCAGGGTTTTAGGCTTTTGAATAATTATGGTCAGATGAGCATCCAGTGGCCCGCTTAGGGCCCTGGTGTGGTCCAGGGGCGAAGCCCCCGGAAGCTCAGGTGTTTTAGGCATTTTTTTATGGTCAGCTGAGCAACCAGGGGCCCACCTAAGGGCCCTTGGTGGGCTACAGGGGACAGAGCCCCCGAAAGCTCAGGGAATTACCATGCCATTTCAGCAACATTTGTAAATTAGTCACTGGTATCGAATTAGAAATAAACCACGTTCACATTTGATCGGGAGGGGGGACTGCCCCAAGCCCGAGTGAGTGAGCATAGTGAATGAGAGGGGTGAAGGGGACGAAAGTGAGTACCCCCTCACAGGTTTTGAAGTTTTGTTGTATTACAAAATTATATTAAACTTAAACTTAAACAAAACTATAGTACGAAAACAAACAATGTACTCTTTTCACACTTCACTTTTCTACAATATTTACTTGTACATTTTGAAGGATGTTATGCGAGGGAGCATAGCTCCCGAGCCAGGAGATTTTTGCATTTGTATTTGTCTAAACGCTGCACTCTTGGGCCCTCCAAAGCCTAATAGTGTGTTGAAGTCTTTAGTCAGTATTTGTTGTACATTATTTTTTTGCACTTTTTCAAATTTTCCGGGGGGGACGATCCCCTCCTATAAAAATCGAGGGGGGGACGTGTCCCCCCGTCCCCCCCGGGATCGCCGCCCCTGGCATCACGTGCATAAAATATATCATACTAGGTCGAATCATTATATTCGATCCAACTTCGATCTTGTTACTGACGTTACGTACATGATTATAATACAAGAAATAGACGATTCAACTTTAACTTACCAGAAAGAGTAGGTAGTATTGGAAATTCGTTTTATTACAATGCCATAAAACATTGGAATTCCCTTCCCAATGGTGTAAAAGAAATAGGAAACTATGATCATTTTAAGAGGAAATTAAAGGAATAATCAGAGAAGAGAAGTGAATGACATGTTATATGATTGAAATTTTTATTCTTCTGTCGGTTCATACTTTTTCATGTTGTATATACTTATGTTTTCGTACGTTATAGAAATTCTACAAATTCATCATTATTTTCCTCTTCTTCCTTCTCCTCTTTTTCTTCTTCTCCTTCTTCTTTTTCTTCTTGTACTTAATATCATTTCTATCATCAGTTTAATGTTGTTATTATTATTATTATCTTTAATTTTTTTCAATTCAATTCAATTTCGGTTTTATTACAAATATACCAAATAAAAAGTCCAAAGACTAACAATAATTGGCTTACAATGTATCATATAAAAATGCATTAAAAACAGTAGATTTAAAAATTCAGTAATAAGTTAAAGTACATTGCTCACATTGTATCATATAAAAATGCATTAAAAACAGTTGATTTAAAAATTCAGTTATAACATAAAGTATGAAAAAAAAAAAAAAAAAAAAAAAAATAAGTAGTTCTTTTAATTTTCTTATATGTCTGTAAATATTACTATTTTAACTTATTAATTTTATACATGTCTGTAAGGGACCCCACTGGAAATAAGCTCTCGAGCTTTCGTGGGTTATCCTGTTCAAGCTGACTTATTTTTGATCTGTTATTATTGTATATTGTTGTATGTTGGAAGCTTGTCGAATAAAAATCAATCAATCAATCAATCGAAATAATAGGGCGAGGGCCTATTTGTCATCTTCATGGGCTAAGTTATCTTTTGTCGGCTTTCGTAAAAATAATGTCTTCAACAACTTCCGAACAGCCTGATCCTGTTTATGAGACTCACCCTCTCCGATTCTCTTCACTCCTTTTTGAGTAAACCTTTTTTGGGGCAAATTTGTAGGGCTTAATAGATGGGAGGGGTGAGATCAACCGTTATTCTTTTCTTCATTCTTCTTCTCTCCCTCTTCGTCCTTCTTCCTTTCTTCTTCTGCTTCGTGTTCTAACTTTCTTAGAGGGAGTTTGTATTACATTACATGGTTAAAATAAAACATCTTACAAGTAGTTCTATACTTGTGGAATTAAAAGCAAAAGGAATGTCACAGGGTGCATGGGGATATCAGCTATCTTATGGAGCAAGATGCCATTGGTTGATGGTGGTTTTTATATCCTTTATATTTTGATAAAAAAGTCTAGGTTTATTATATTGGCAAAAGAGTGGTTTGAAAGCAAATTATTTAAAATCGTATAAAACATACATACTACTAATAAAACAATATTCATAATTAAAAAAAATAAAAGCAAGTTTTAAAAACAGTACTAAAAAACAAATAGCTCGCCCGATTGTCATTGAATTATGGAGTAAATATTCATACATAATATAGCTCTAGGAATATGTAGGCCTCCACTGTTGGTCATAAAGGTGGAATATTTGTTTTTCTTCCCCCAATTTATGGAATGATTTTGACAATGAGTTATTCATAATAGATCTAATTAATAATTTAATAGTATACATGCTCATATTTTATTTAATAATAATTTGCGAATGTTTGTTAGGCGTGACTGCTAAACCATGTGTATACTTTTATGCTTATCAACTAGGGGACATACGTCCTTAAGTCTGCATAACTGACAGTATGAGGATTAATGCCTCATAAAAGGGCACTAATATAGCACATCGACACGGTTCTGCAACACTGGGGCCACACAGCTACGAGGCCATTGTTTGCAACTGGATCATGACTGTACGCAGCGGGGGGGGGGGGGGGGGCTATAGGGTAGAGGCAGCCCCCACAAAAACAAAGAAAATGCAATGAGTTATCAATAATTCATTGGATTTCCCCCGGTTCCCAACACAACAGGAAAAATTCCTTTGTACGGCCATGCATGCATTATGTTTCAAGAAATTGTAGGTGTATCATGGGTGTCGATCCGGGGGGGGGGGGTAGGGGATATATCCCCCAATATTTTAGGTGGGGATGGCCTGTACAATCACCCCCCCCCCCCAATAATTCACCATAAAAATGAAGAGAAAAAATAATGATGAGAGCCCGATGAGAGTAGTTAATGGTTATTACTCGCAAGATGACCATCAATAAACACATTTTGCTATCTCATTTTCAAAATAGATACATAAATGAGACAACCGTATATGAGACGAGAATAAATTGAATTCTCGCCCATACGGCTGCAAAAATTGAAATTGATGAATTTATTCAATTTATTCAATCAACTGCATCATAGAAATGCAGTGCGCCAAATACAAAGCCGCAGCGTTAAAAAGCAACGAGCTAAATGTTAAGCGCGAATCGCAAAAGTGCAAAAAAGAAGAAGAAGAGAGTGGGAGAGAGCCCCCCCCTCCCCCCCCCCCCCGACCCCGGGGTCGGAATGGCCCCATGCGTGTTACCAAAATGTCCGGTAAAGGGGTACTTTTCACTCACCAAAGGCTCGTAGTACACAAAAATTGACTTTACACACCGGACTTAGGGGGTTTTCAAAAAGAGGGAACACGCATAATTATGCGTACCCTAAATAACAGTGAGTGGGGGGGGGGAGGGGCGGGGGGAGAGAGAGATAATGAGAGACAGAGAGGATTATAACCCGGGTAGAAAGCCCATGTGGGGCCTACATTGGTCCCATATTCTCTGAAACATGGGCCCCATATGAAAAACCATCTGGGGCCCTAAGGCATCTGCACCCAAACAATATGGGACCCATATGGGTAAACCCGTATAAGACAGATGGGACCCATACCAAACTAGACCCAAATGGGTATGCCCAGCTTAATCCCATCTGGTACCCATATTGGTTAACATTATATCCCATGTGGGTTAACCCAGATTTTCCCCATGTGTTACCTATAATTTGTATGGGCATATTCATATTCTACCCATTATGACTGTGTATACGCCCAGCTCATTCCCATCTGGTACCCATAAGGGCTGGCCCAGATAGATCCCATAATTATGCAGGCGCGTACACAGGGGGGGGGGGGGGGGTGAGGGTCTGGGGGTTGAACCCCCCCCCTCTTTAACAATTTTAATGTGTAGTTTTGGATGAAATCCCCCCCCTTGGTTTTTTGTTGGTGGTATAACTGGTGACCCAAAAAAGCAGACCTTACCCCCCCCCCCCCTCAATATCGATCGGCCAAATTATCACATTTTGGGACCAAAAAAAAAGTGCTCTTATTCACAAATGCATCATTATGAACATAATGCATCTTTTAATAACAATTGTCTATAGACATGCACCTGAACAAAATCGGTTAAAAAAGGAGTTTTTTCTTAAGTTACACACATGGATCTAGTGCCTCTTGAAAATAAGCTCTTTGTATGTACATAAACAAGCAACAGAATACTCCAGCTCGATATTTTGGAGAAAGATTATTATGTCACAACTTATTTTTGTTTTATTGAAAAGCTGATGTAGGCCTAGTTATTGTATTCAAACGTAACAGGCATAAGATAGTTAAAGTGTTCTTGAAGGTTAGAATGTTATGTTATTAAGTTTGAAGTATTGTTTATAACACCTTTCAAATAATAATGCACCTTCTAAGACTGGTTATAGTTTTTGAAGAAAAAAATTGTGCTCTGGTCAGGGCCTTAGGGGAATATTATGCTTATATTTTAGAGTGTATGATAAGTATATCTGGGTGAAGAAGGAGATAATGGAAGTTTGTTGTTTGGTAGTTGTAACGTAAGTTTTATATTGTGTTTTTAATAAACAGACAGTTTGTATGAGATCAGGAGTGGAAATTTTCTGTCATTTTGAGAACCAAATTTTGCATCAATGATATTCTGTTTCATTGAATTGAGTTTCCCGCAGAGAGGATTCAGATGGTTTAATTAAAGAAGGAAGAGAGTCAAATGAAGAACCAAAAGCAATATGTTTTTCATTTACTAATGAGAACTATGTTTTTTTGAGAACACAGAATATTGGAATGGGTTTTTCACGATGAATGTTGTTTGGAGACATCAATATTCATAAAATGCATGTTTCTATCTCCAGGAAAAAAAAAGATTTTTCTGTCTACATGAACCTTTTCTGGTTGCTTATTAATGCATTTGCCCACTGGTAACAATACTTTCACAAGTTGATATCCGTCACCATTGGATTTCTTTTTTGGTAATGTCTAAATTCATTTAAAAATAGATGATATCAGTCTGGTATAGGCCTACACTGCAGGCAAGAGTCAGGACTAACATTTAGCATGTTATTAATTTTATTACCACTCCTATCAGGGGCGGATCTAGCTTTTTGCTAAGGGGGGGGGGGGTTTGACCAAAATAATGACGATGCGTAGCATCGTCCACGAGCCGCGAAGCGGCGAGCCGATTTTTGGGGGGGTGTTTATTTGAACCCCGTAAGTGATGTTTTCCTGGCATCTATTAACACAATGGAGACCATAAAAAGCAGTGCATGATAACGTCTTTTTAAATCAAGTAACAGTTTAATACATAGTTATATCCAGAGTTATCATGTGTTTGGTTAAGTTACCAGATGAAATGAATATCTTCTCACAATATTTGCACCTGAAAGGGTTTCTCTCCAGCGTGCGTTCTTTTTTCTTTCTTTTTTTCTTTCTTTTTTTCTTTTTTTTCCCTTTTTTTTTTTTTTTTTTTTTTTTTTTGGGCCGCCCAAGGGGGGGGGGGGTTGCAACCCCCCAACCCCCCCTCTAGATCCGCTTCTGCCTATATTCTCTGAAATGTTATCTTTATTGAGGGTGACTTGAAAAAGTTAATAACTTGGAAGGGAGGAGGTGCAACCTGCCACACGCTTCTACCTCTTGGTTGCTTTGATCCATTGCCGAAAATATTTTGGCACCTATCACCCCCCCCCCCCCCCAACCACGGATACAAATCGACACCACTGGGTGTAATGGTATTAATATTCATTTTCGAGCGAGTTAAAGATAATACAAAGTTTTGGTATGGGGTCATGAATTTGGTTCAAATGATTATATTGGAAGCATATACGATCCTACAATATTCATTGATCGATGTCGCGGTCGAAATCGACTCTAAAGTTATGAAATTGCAAATAATAAACATATATTGAATAGCTCCCTCTCAAGGTCAAGATATTAATTAAGCTATAAAACAATGTGTATTGACTGAAATCGTCCGATTAGCTATTCCCGTTTGGAAAATATATACCACAACTACATACTTTGAGATTTTCATGGTCGCAGCTACCATTGTACGGCCGTAGGTGCCATTTGAAATTTACCAAAATTTACCGGGAGCACCGGTAAATCTTTATATTCAATTTTTCTCGAAAGCAGAAGTGTTTAAGGGGCTAAAATTTCTGGTGTTTTTAATACATCCACAGGGGCATCCAAATATATCAAAATTGTAAAGAATCACTATCCACCCATTTTCGAAATTTCCCAAAATACGAGCGAACAAAAGAATGTAAGATTTATGGGTTCGCATTGTGACCAATATAGATCTTATAAAGAGAAGAAAAAACTCCTGGTGGGGTTTTATGCCAACTCTCATCGGCGAGACTGAAACCATTCTGGAGCCCCATGAAGCTTAGGGGTTTTAGGCATTTAATCACGGTCAGATGTGAATCCAGGGGCCCGCCTTATGGCCCTTGGTGGGGTTCAGGGGGCAGAGCCCCCAGAAGCTCAGGTGTTTTAGGTATTTAATTACGGTCAGATGAGCATTCAGGGGCCATCCTTAGGGCCCTTTGTGGGGTCCAGAGCGCAGAGCACTCGGGAGCTTAGGGGTTTTAGGTATTCGATTACGGTCAAATAAGCATTCAGGGGCCCGCTTTAGGGCCCTTGGTGGGGTCCATGGGTGAAGCCCCCGTAAGCTCTGGGGTTCCGACCCCCCCCCCCCCCCCTGCGGACGTGCCTGCCTTCACTATAGTATTAAATATACTAAGCCTTACATTAATAAAAAAATCACCTCATTGAACAAATTAAAAAAAACTTGACTGGGCGTGCCGTTCACCTTCAGTGTTTAAGGGGCATGGCCCGGTAGGCTCATCATTAACAGGTCACCATTTCCCAGCCAGGAATTACCTAGACTAGTCTTAATAATACTAAGCCTTGCATACACATAAATAATAATCACATCATTGAACAAATCATACAGAAAATAATTATAATTATTAAAACAAAATTATTATCAAAACTTGACTGGGCGTGCCGTTCCCCTACAGTTTAAGAGGCAGGGCCGGTAGGCTCATCATTCAAAGGTCGCCGTCTCCCAGCCAAGAAATACCTACACTTAATTATACTTATCCTTACATTAACAAAAATAATCACTTAGTGATATAAAACAAAGCCATATAGATAATAATGAAAATAAACAAAATATTAAAAAACTTGACTGGGCGTGCCGTTCACCTATAGTTTAAGGGACAGGGCCCGGTACGCTCATCATTCACAGGTCACCATCTCCCAGCCAAGAATCATCTACACTTAATTCTACTAAGCATTACTTTAAAACAACTAATATTCACGCCATTGAACAAAGCCATATAGATAATAATGATAATAAACAAATATTTATTATAAAAAAACTTGACTGGGTTCGAATCACAGTATTTATTCAGTTCTATTTTTTGCCTTTAAGGATAGTGAGGCAAAGCAATTTGTGACCTCTTTCCAAGCTGCTAATGACGTAAAACATAATATAATTATCAGCGAAGGTCCGGAACTCTTGTGGGGGGGGGGGGGGATGAAGCCGTCGAAATTTCTACGGCCAAAAATGAAAAAGGGGAAAGAAAATGACAGAAGAAGAAGGAGAAAGGGAGAAGGAAAAGAATGACAGGAAAAAAAAACTTCCTTTTTACCACATATTAACCCTCGCCACTTCAAGTTTGGCTCCATCAAGTTTCTAATCATAAA
>JAVYIG010006320.1:102500-119996 GCA_035222895.1 Strongylocentrotus droebachiensis | reverse complement strand
TGATATGAATCATAGATACATGCTGTGATGCGGCTTGGATCACGATACAAAAGTGCAAGCCTCTGGCCTAGATCACACTCGTCGAGAAGGTGTTAGATGTCTGGTGAACTCGAATACTACTTTCATATTTACCGATGAATTATTGGGTTTTACAAAAGAGGGCGAATGATAAGGAGGTAGATCAGGAGACGGAGAAAAAGGAGGAGAAGGTTCGAGGAGGGGAGGAGAAGAAAAAGAAGAAGAAGACGACAAAAAAAGAAGAAAAAACAGATAAAAATATAAACAAGCAAGCAAACAAACAAGCACACAATGGAAATATAACCTCTAGTCGCAGATAATATTATGATTCGAATAGTAATTATTTTCGTATGTTTTGTGTTCCCCTGAATAATGCTCTGTTTGGTGTAGCCCACATATTTCGGTACTTGTCGAATAATAATATTTAAAGGAGACCCTGTAGTGTCGACTGAAAACAAATCCTTAAAACGAAAGGGCACAACTGTCAAGGCATATGATAATACACATGGATGACACGGCAGTATATTGTTTTATATCTGTTATTGTCGTTGGTCTAGAATCTGTCAATACTTATATTGATGGTCAATGAGTGGAGGGGGCGGCTGCATGAGGGAGGGGGGGGGGGGGTAGACGAACGGAAAATAAATTAGAAGCACACAGCTGTACGCTTCGCCTGTCAAAGTCAAGTTGAGGCATTTACTCCCTCACATTCTCTGACTATCTCTTCCTTTCTCTCTCTGTTTGACCCTTGCCACATTTCTCTTTTTCTTTCAGTTCTCCTCCCCCTCTCTCTTTACGGTGCCCCCTGCCCACCCCCCCTCTCTCTCTCCATCTCTCTTCTCTACCTTTCTGCCACTAATTATGATTTTCCTCATCTGTTACTAATTTTTTTGTCTCTTCGTGTCTCCCTTGTCTATCTCTACTGTTTGCTCTCTAAGCCTCTCTTCTCATATCGTCTCCATCTTCTATACCAACATAGGACTGTTTCTTTACGTCTCTCTTTTTTTAGTCCCTCGCGCTACCCCACCCCTCCCCCATTGCCCCCCTCTCCTCTATCTCTCTCTCCTCTCTTTCTCTCTCTCTCGCTTTCTCTCTCTCTCTCTCTCTCTCTCTTTCTCTCTTTCTCTCTCTCTTTCTCTCTCACTGCTTTCTAGTTGTTTTCCGTCCTCCGCATCTCTTCTCAGCTAGCTCTCACTCCGATGGATGTTCATCGACATGCTCAAAATAGTTGGCTCTCTTCACTCGCAGCTCTGTCTCTCACTCTCTCTGGATCGCTCTGCTCCCAACAGTCAGAGCATTTATAGGGAAGTCGCCCCCAGACCAGAGGAATAATATATGTAGGCCGTGTTTATATTCATTTTCAGCAAACGTCAACAAAAGCCCACCTGCTGTTGGCAACATTTCAAATCATCGAATTGACATCTCCGCCCCATCCTAGATCTGTGGAATCCATCCCGATCATCATTTCGGAATAAACTGGAATACGCGATTCGACGATGTATTTTTTTTGTTCGCAAACCTCCTCCTATCATCAGTAGCATTTTGTCACCCAGGAATGCCTAGCTATAGTTGATGAGTAAACCCGGACGGTATAGTACTCTTCACAATTACAAACTCGTGTTCAACTGTGTTATCTTTAAATGCATTTCTTCAATTGGATACCATAACCATGGAATTGAACGCTGAACTATTTTTGACATTGTTTTCAGGAGTATTCTTCTTGAATTATGTGCTGTCGTGTGACGATGTTTGCTCAACGGAAGGACATAATTATAGCCCAATGGGAGATGTTCCGGAGAGGATGGAATTATTTCAGTATCATCCTGTTAAAGTGAGTATAAATTATATCGTCATGTTAATAAAATCAAGCGCTTTGGTATAGATTTATCATTATGTATGAAATGGATACAATTTATAATTGTACACTGTTTTTTCAATCATGACAGTCTCATATTATGTGTGTCTATAGTTAGATCGGTCAGCCCTCTCTCTCTTCATCCTGTACGAAACATAATATATATACTTTATTTCTGATTAATCTCTATCTCGCTCAAGCCCAAGCTCTCTCTCTCTCTCTCTCTCTCTCTTTTTTTTTCCTTCTCAATATATCCCTCTCCCCACACCTCTCTCTCTATCTTCTCTTCTCCCTTCTCGCCTCGAACTTTCTACATCTCTCTCCTCTCTCTCTCTAAATATATACGAGCTATATGCAGACATAGAAACATCTGTATATAATCTATATACATGTATATTTAAAGTTGGCCAATATACATCCTGTACTATTCATGTATACTAATCGTGTACTCATTTTCATGTTAGTCTGTCTGTCCGTCTTGGTGAAAGTATGTACAGTTAACACCATAATTATTCATACTCTTACCAAGCTTTGTATGTGAAAAATTGGTTTGTGCCGATTTATGTTTTTTGATAATGACCTATCAAAGCTTACATCATTCTAAAGGTATTCAATAAAGGCCCTAATTCGCCGTATTTATGTATCTATCTCTTTAACTATCAATCATTTTCTGGCCTTAACCATGTCCGCGATATATAGTAGCTAAACCATCTTGTCTGTCGAAGTAGATGGCAAGATAGCTTCTGTTCACCTCTCTTTCTTGAATCATCTTCCCCTGCAAGGCATCATCCCTTGTATTTAACCCTCCAACCTAATGTCCTTGTTGTCTAATGATTCCAATCATCTTCGTTATGATATAAGAGCTTAATTCCAAAAGGAGCTAAATCCACTTTTGATGAAAATTGAGTTATCGATATTAGAACATTGCCCACGTACATTGTAAGTACCCGTCTTCCAACACAATTATTTACCTACATTTTTGGAGCAATTGTGCAAAAATGCATCTTCTAATATCACTTTTCCATAGATGCCTGTACACAATCTGGTAAACAATCTTTTTCTTTGAAGCTACAAAAATGGATTTAGCTCCTTTTGGAACTAAACTCTCTTATCAGTGGCACTGTCCTCATGTAACACACGGTGGGGTTCAAAGGTCAACTTCAGCTGTGACAACATTATCAATGAACATGGAAAACCAACCGATCTTGCCATTCATCAAAGTGTTTTTTGCCTTTTTGTATATGAAATTGTATATCACATTGTATTTTACTCGGTATTTTCTATGTATGATGTATGTATAATGTATTACATGTAATTTAGCTCTTAAGTTGTAATCTTGCTTTCACAAAAATACTCCCCCCCCCCCCTTACAATCAATCAATCATGATAATGATTTTCATGTAGGCAATTTCAAACAACTACGAAAACAACGAGTGATAGAGTGATAACTTCTGACAATGAAATAGCTAACGAATTTAACAACTTTTTTGTAAACATAGGTCCAAAGCTGGCAAAGGAAATACCACCAGTGAATTCTGACTTTACAGAATATTTAGGATATAGAACAGAAAAATCACTATTTTTAAAACCAATAACAGAGAATGAATTGAAATGCCACTTACAGACTTTAGATACAAAAAAAGCATGTGGCTATGATAATTTGCCGGCAAGATTGTTGAGGGATGCTGCCCTATACATTTCAAGCTCATTAACATATATTTTCAATCTTTCCATAGAAAGAGGTAAATTTCCAGACGCACTGAAAGTAGCAAAAGTGACACCTATTTATAAAAAGGGGCGAAAAGATCTAGCTGGTAATTACAGACCTATTTCAGTTTTACCTATACTGGGTAAAATCTTTGAGAAAATAATAAATAATCGTGTAATTGACTATTTGGAAGCAAATAATATCTTGTTTCAACACCAGTACGGTTTCCGTAAGAAACATAGCACTAAGTTATCTTTGATTAATCTTACAAATACACTATTGAAATACATTGATGAAGGTAGAACAACAGTTGGCATCTTTATTGACTTTCAAAAGGCATTTGATACTATAAACCACAGCATTCTCCTCAAAAAAATGTCACACTATGGAATACGTGGGTTAGCCTTGCAATGGTTTGAAGATTATTTGTGTAAACGATCACAGTTTATACAATATAAAGACAAAATGTCTATGAAAATGAATATAACATGTGGTGTCCCTCAAGGCTCCGTTCTTGGACCAACATTATTTTTACTATATATAAATGACTTACCTAACTCCACAAACTTTTTCAATTTCAGATTATTTGCTGATGACTCAAATCTTTTTCATACTTTTAATCCTAGACAAACAGAAATTGATTTAGAAATTGTAAGTGAAAATTTAATGAAGGTGCAGGAATGGTGTAATGCAAATGAAGTCACAATTAACTTACAGAAAACAAACTATATGATTATGAAATCCAAAGCTAGATCAATAGACAAAAAGGGATCTGTGAGAATATCAAGATCAAATATTAAAGAGGTATCTGTTGCATCATTTGTAGGAATTGAAATTGATTGTCACCTTTCATGGAAAGAACACATTCAGACGATAAACAAATGCATAAGAAAGAAAGTAGGTATTCTGTTTAAACTGAGACATTTCGTTCCCAAGAATATACTTGTGTTATTATATAAGGCTTTTATACAGCCTCACCTCTCTTATGGAGTAGAAGTATGGGGGAGCACTTACAAAAGTAATCTAAATTGTATATATTTAAGTCAAAAAATGGCAATGAGAGCAATTACATTCAGTCCACTTAGAACAGACTCCAAAGCTCTTTTCCAAAGTCTAAACATTTTAAATATTTTTCAACTTCATGAACTTCTTGTATCAACATTTATGTACGATTTGGTAAAAGGTTTTTTACCACACTCTTTAGTGGATTATTGTCAGATGATACAGCATAGATATGCAACTAGGAGAAAAGAAAGTGGCTTACTTTATCAACCAAAATGTAAGACAACGCAAGGGCAATTTTGTATTTCGTTTGTAGGAACAAAGCTGTGGAATGATCTGCCAGATGAAATTAGATTAAAAACATCAAGGTTATCTTTTCGGAGACATCTTTCCACCTACCTTCTATGTAAATGACATGGGCTCAATCCTACCCCCTTCGTTTTTTCCTTTTATATTACTTGTCGTCATTTTATATATGTATACACTTATAGCGGCCTTAAGCTATTACAGTATTTGTGCATGTACGTACATGTGTATGATTATTTTTATTAATACATCCTTTTAATTTTTATGAACACATTGATGATTTTATTTCTTCGAAGATTTGTTTTCTTTCATTGTAATGCTTTACGCTTAAGCTTTTTTATTTTTATTTTTTCATTTTAGTAAAGAAAAAAAGTTACATAATATTGTATTATTTTGCTGTATATATGTAAATACAAAACAAACAAGTTTTACATTCATATGTAAAAACAAATTAACAGAAAAAAAACTTGCCAAAGAATGGAACTAGGCTCGACTAGCACTTGTGCTAACTTCTAGTTCCAATTAACAACTTCACCTAAACATAGTAATATGCATATTTAAGTATATATCTTTTGTACATTTAATAGTATGCAGATGTATGTCTAAAAAATATCGTTTTAAAACCATTACTGTTCAATCGACATTACTCTTATGTTATGTATACATGTATCAGTATTATTATTATTTTTTATTTTTTTTGCATTGTATGATTGTTCATATGTACTGTCATTATTGTGATGTGTTGTTGTTAATAAATTCAAATTCAAATTCAACGTAAAAATCACATGTGTTCAGATTTGATAGGAGCATTTGAATAACATACATTATAACTCAGTACAATTTTTTTTTATCCATAACGTTAATGGCGTATCGACTATACAGGGTACGACCCTCACATACTTATGAAGGCCCAGAAAAAATGTCGCCCCCCTCATTATCAGTACGCCACTGAGCACGACATTTGGAACACATTATACTTATCAACTTGGTAAACATTTAGAAGCCGACAGTGTTTATAATAATTGTGAGTGCTGTGCAAGTGAAAGAGATATATCATATGCATTTTGACGCTAACATAGACGCTAACATAGACATGTATTCCACGATCACTATATTGCTAAATGAAACAGTATGACAATTAATACCACCCGAATTACTCGGAGTAAGGCGCAAATAATATGTGGTGTTGTGGATTTACAGTTGATGTCATTCTCTTTATTCGTTGGATTAGGAACTTGAAAATATATATATTTTTTTTTTAAAGCAGTAACAATAGACTAGATCTATCTGAAATTGAATAACTATACGCATGGTGATAACCATTCCGTCTTTTCTATATACAGCTCTGAATAATAATGCCTTTTTATTTGATAGAAAGGTGAAAGTATTCTTGACGAAGAGCGAACCTAAACAAACGAGTCAAACATCTATTATGGAATCATAACAAAGCCCATTGTATATTATCTTTCTTTGACTGTCAGATTGGTCATGTGCGATTCGTAGAGGTTGAGCCAGGCAGATACGTGCAGATGAAAACAATCGCAATGCATCCACCCATATTTGGTGAGTACTGTCACAACGCTTATTTGGTTTGATTTGATTTGATTTTTTGTCTTCATTTGATTTGATTCGCCAATTGGAAATATATTTACAATATGAAATAAATAACCAGTGAAATACACTTTCATTTCTTTACAGAATAACCCATCAAAACGATTATCACTTTCTATGATGAAACTTGTCCGTGTCAATTTGAAGAAAAAAAGTCTTATGGCCAAATCATATTTAGTTATACCAGGAATATTATACTCACTATTACTCACAATCAGTGCTAAATACGCCAAATTTTAATTTATGCTGAACATTGAATCTCGTCTGATCTGTTACTATTTGGTTTTCTTTGATCTACTTTGGAAAACTTCTTGTAAAGCTTAGGCGTTAACATGACCCACTTTATTCTCCTTAGCAAGTTCAATCGGAAATGGGTCTAAGCTTCGTTCAACCTTGACCTCTGTTAAAATATAGACATTCCTTTATCTAGAATATTAAAAAAAAGGTACATGCAAACATAACATGCTCAGGTGACAATAATATTGCTCTGCGGCTAATAAGTAATATCCTAAATAATAATAATAATAATAATATTCCGCTTTTATATAGCGCCCAATACATCGATAAAACGATGTGTCTAAGCGATATTATTACCCCGGTCACGATCGGATTCAGGCTTAACCGCACACAATGCATGCACATTCTCCACTCCCTGGGGAGCATTCAACCGAATTCTTGACTTCAGGCCATGACCGTACGCTGTACATAACGTTAATCCCAACCTTAAACCTTACCTTGAACCAAATTGCTCTACTTTGATCGTTACCATGACTCTAAATAAAGCCCGGAGCATTAATCCCCGGATCATCATAATATCACGGAGCGCTGCAAACCAATGTTATCCTTTGATATTAAGCTATATACCCGTTTATATTTGGAAGATAGACTTCATATTTCCCCCAAAAAAATTGAGTCAATTTAAACTTCGTATTTTTCGGTCATACCAAACGTCACAGTATACAGTAATTCATATAGTAACCTTTATTTTCTTCGTCACAATGAAGTCGCATGATCAACACTTAACTTGGTATTTAATGGACATGAATGGAATGTATTCCGTAGTGATTACAATTGAACTTTCAAACTTGAAAGGTCGTCAAGCCGCTCAGAACAGGTGTAAGCTTGAGCTCTGGTATGGAATCAAATCTCAAGTGAGAATAGCTCGAGAATGCACTATGAATATGATTGTATTTTTATCGTGCAGTATTAAAAGCAGGTCATATAAATTAACCTGCAAACAATGTCATTAAACTTAGTTCAACTTACCCCCATCCCATTTCAGATGCCGTCAGCTATACGAAGTAGAAAAAAAGAATGGAAAGAAAAATCCAAACCATCTGCATATGCGAGTATGGGACTACTGATGAGCGACATACAATATTTTGTCATTATTTAGTAATTCAAACGTGTGTTTTTTTCTTTTTATATTTTGATAGGGAGATACGACGTATATATGTTTTTGGCCTTATAGCGGACATTTTGTTAGAATTTAACTTTTCGTCCTGATCCGATGCCTATATACCTGCACGAGTAAGGGAATATTGAGGATGATATGTAATTATATTATTTGCCACTGTGTGACAATAATATCAGCTTGGTGTTGATGGAAGAATAAAGGTATAAACTTGATAATAATGTATATTCTAACCCCCACCCAAAGTAATAAATGAATTAAATAAACAATCAAACAAACTAATTAAACAACAGTGATGAAATAACCAACACATGTTTTTCTGTTATTGAATTGAAATATAAATCAACTGCAATTTTGGGCAGTTTGATTTCTTTGTTCAGCTACAAAAAAAATGCAAATTACAACATAATTATTAAAAAAAATTGTAAATCTTTGAAGATACAGACTCGGGAGTGGAAATGGTGAAATAGAAAGGGAGATCTCATGAGACGAGAACAATATAGTGCGTGGGAGAGATGCAGCAGAATAGAAGAGAATGAAAATTACCACGAAATGCAAAACAAATACAAAATTAATCATTATTTAAAAGAATTAAGAAAAAACGAGTGATAAACTAATAAACTTTACCACAAGGAGAAATAATAAAGAAGAATTCATACAAGATACAAAGAGAGACAGAGAGAGAGATATAGAAAAAGAGAGCTGGAGAGAGAGTGAGAATGAGAGAGAGGGAGAGAGGGAGAGAGGGAAAGAGAGAGAGAGAGAGAGATGGAGGAAGAGGCGGGGAGGAGCGCAGGCAAGGGGACAAGAATCCGACAATGAAATGACAGCGAAGAGTATACATTATTCGATAAAGTGGTATGAATTAACCCTGATTATATAGAACCGAAAGTATTCAAAATGGAAAATGGGAATTGTCCATTCTCGACCTAAAAAACATGTTTTTCCTCAGCCTGTCTCTTTCATTTGACCAGTTGAGTATAACAAGCCATAACAGTGAGAGAGATCTATCTGACAGATTGACTACAATAGTTCGCACTTTTTCCATGGAAGTATATGCGAACACATTCCGTTGCCAAGTTCATTTCCAGCCCTGATTATAGTTGGCAGCTGTAGTCAAGATAGTGCATCTTAAATCAATCGAGGTTTAGAAATAAACTATAAATTCAGCAATCTTCAATGTTTGGTCTTCTAAATGTACTGGATGTAAGTTTGATGTTAAATATCTTATGACTATTTTCGAGACGTGCACAAATAATTGATTGTGTTCACTGTGAAAGCATTTTTTTTTAATAGTTGTAATTTTAATACACAAAGTTTCCACGAACATTCCAAAAGGCCGACGGCCTACGAGACAATAGACCACGAGACCAACAGCCGACATGACCAATTTCCTGTGAGACCAAAAATGCACAAGGTTGAGAGCGTAATCCCAGATCACTTCTACCGTGCTTTTCCTTTAAAATATGTACGGGTTATACAACACGATTGCAAAGATTTTCGAGAAATCAAATGACAGAAAGGCAATTGTAATATATTGTATATCCCGTAGAAATATTATTCGGATTGTGTTATACGTCATTGTAATCTACATATTAAAAGGTGACGCACGAGGCTAATGTCATTTGCCTTAGGTCGATTTCTCGAAAGTCTTTGTGGTCGTTTTAATTCATAGTTTGTTTGTTTTTCTTACAGAGGTTTGGTCTGAAACTGTTTTGTTTTTGAGATATTAACCCAAGGGGAATGTAACTATCAGTTTTGATTTTCATACTGTTTATTTCAGAAATACCAAACTTTTTAACTCACGGAGAATGTAATTACATTAAAAGAGTAGCCTCGGAGAGCGGACTTGAAACCAGTAAAACTGCCTTTAAGGGCTCTCTATCGAACAATGATGGGCACTCGTTGATGTCACACGCTCATGTACACGGCTACAATGAGACATTTTGGAAGGAACAGATAGCACCTTGCGATACCGACAATGATCTCCTGCTCGATCAGGACGAAGCTTTACGATGTCTTCCTGATCTCCGTCGGCAGAACGTGACAGCCGCCATGTTGGATTTAATGATGGGGGATCTCGAGCTCGACTACGATTCGGACGCTCGGTTCGACGCGAAGGAAATGTGGCATATTTCGGAAGTGCCGAGCGTTGCCGAGGATATCCGACAATGGTTGGATAGATGGAGGAGAGAAGGGGAGGAAGGGAGGATGGTAAAGAAATGGAAAGGGAGGACAAGAGTCAGTGATCAGACTTGGATAAGCTCAAATACCGTCAGTGGACATCCTCTACAAAAGATTCAAAACAGGTATAATTAATATAACCAATGGTTTACTTCGAATCATCAGGTCATCGTGTCCGGTCGGGTGGTAGCGTTACACGACCTTTCGTGAGTCGAATACAGAAGATGACGCGATCTTTCGTAGATTTGCCGTATTGTTTTCACAAAGTGTCGGGTAATTTGGACCAGATCATGTGTGGATAAGAGGGGTTTATTTCACAGACGTTACCCCCGACATTTCGTAAATAAATGGGAAAGTTTTCACAAATGGTCGGGTAACGCGACCACCCGACCTGACGCGATGAACCGATGATTCGAAGTAAGCCATGACCAATCATGTTTATAGCCAAGTCCAATGTTAAGTGAAAAAATATTATCATGTTATAGCACGATCTCAAAGAATTTCAAGAAATCAACAATTGGGTTATTTCAAAACCCTATTGTTTTTGTACATAAACAAATCTGATATTCCTGTACACATATTTCAGGAGATGCACGAAGCTATGGATATTTCTTTAGGTTTTTTTTTTCTTTGTCTGTTTCTCTCTTTGCGATGTGTTTTCCGTAGAGAAAAATAGACTACGAGCAGAAAAAGCTATCATTGAAGACAGGTCAAGTATCAAGAGAATATTTTACGTATATACTTTGTGTTGTTAATAGTTTACCTGTATTTTAGTTAAGAAAGTGATATGTTCGATATTGTAATAATGATGTACAGCGCCATGAGCGTCAGAGCCTGGCGGATACTGGCGGTATATACAAATATCCATATTATTATTATTATTATATTAATCATGCTAATGTGATGTATTGTTAACCCTTTGCTTACTATGATGACAATTTTATCCTATTTCTGTCACATTTGTAATGTTTTTTTTTACTCTGCATTCACTTTTTTCCCCAAACCCTCTTTCTGTGCTTTCTGTTTCGTCTGCTCTCTCTTTCTCCCTCTGTCTGTCTCTCCTCCTCTCTCTTTCTCTCTCTCTCTCTATTCTCTCTCTCTCTCTCTCTCTCTCTCTCTCTCTCTCTCTCTCTCTGTCATACTCCTCTTACTACAACCCTCTCGCTCCTCTCTGCCTCTCTTTCTGTCTTTCTACTTTCTCCGATTTTTTCTACCGTGGCCCTCTTTCCCTCTTTCTACATTCGACGATGTTCAGGATCATAGCACTTACAAGACTTTCTCCAGAAATTGTGCAGACGAGTGAATCGATGCAAGTTAGTGTCACATAAGTATCATTATGCCGCCCACACAGTAATACACATTTATTTGAGAAGAATCAGAAGATAGTAAAGTACATATCACTGATATAACCGGTCCGTATTCTGATTTATTCAATTCAACCCGACCCTGGGTATACAAATCACGTTTTAAGAGGAGGTCCACCCTGATAAATAAGAGAAACATGTAAGTGAAAGCAAAATCCGATCAAAAATAGGAAAGTAATGCATTTTTGAAGTTGTCATCAGCGAAACACAAATTGGTATTACACTGTGGCGTATCATTGTGTGCTCCTCGCCGATTTGCTCTGTACAGAAAATTTGATAAACTATCATTTGCTTAGTTTTTAATTTCGGAATAGATATGTTTCATACAGGGGTTGCTTACATATATATTTGCAATAATGAAATATTTAAGGTGCAAGTGTGATTGAAAATGTCCTTAAGGGAAAATATTGAGAAATGAGGTATATACATGTAAATAGAGGGCAAATGGGAGGGGAGCTCACAAAACACGTCACAAAGTTGCCAATTTGTGCTTGATTGATTGCAAATCATTACTTTCTTCTTTTTTAATCGGTTGATGCTCAAATTTTCACTGACCAGTTTGTCTCATTTTCTGCCTCTACCCAAACCAATTTTAAATCAGGGTGTACTTTCCCCTGAACAAAAGAAACAATTCGACCTCATACTAAAAAAACAAGCCCAGCGTCGGGTTAAAATTTTAGTCAAATACGGGCCAGTTGATTGCTTGTCGCTATCTGCAATGTTTAGCTCTTTTGGAATGATAGCATGAGATTGTATGCTTATATTAAATTGGCACGTCATATAGCTTCTAATAATTAGCCAACTAAATTATCAATATATATTTTTTTTAAATACATTTTCTACTTCTCCGGCGTGACTACACGTCCCCATAAATTCCTATCTAAGTATCCTTGTATGCTTAAAATAAATGTAGTTTTGTAAATCAGAGATCTTTGTTGTTTTCATTATAGTTGACAGTGTATTCTGCAGCTTCTTATCAGCATGGGAATCGATGGGGAAGGGGTGGATGCCCCAATGATTTTTATAGTTATCTATACTGCATCAAAAATCACATTCATCTGATTATATTCGGGTACCAAGGAGCATTATTCTTATCTTGTGAATTTTAGATGAACATATGACGTTGTTACTTTAACAGAATGTCCAACTTTTTGTACTACGTATCAAATCGTATCATTATACTTTTGCTAAACAGAATAACCACACCAAGTCATTATCATTATTACTCGGTTCCTTTCGGCTCACTGCCATGGCGACTGTGATTTTGTTGTGAAGAACAATGCTCCATTTCCTACCTAAAGTTTACATTGGAATCAGTTCGAGCTAAAAGAAATTTTGGAGGACAATCAAAATAATGTAATTCTCATCCGGAACAAAGAAAGGAAGAGAATACTCCCAAGTCTAGAATTCGGCTGAAATTTATTTGATAAAATGTCAGGAATGCGACAGGCTGCGCGTCGGTGCGATGTCGCATTTGTTTTTTCAGAAGAAGAAAATCAACCTGTTCGTAATAAAACAACATAAGAAATACAATATTAGTATCTCGGAATTTATTTTCCTCCAAATCTACCCGTCGATTGTGGTTACAATCAGATTCATTTCATTCACTGAATGGTCTTCATGCCTTCTTCAATTTGAAACGTCAAAATGAAATCGAAAATATTTTCACAAGAAAGATGGATGATAAAGGCCTGCACTATGTAACCTATCACGTCATAGAAATGGAGAAGAAGAGATATAGTTCATTCTTTGTTTATTTTCAAAAGGGAGTAGTCGGGAAATCGGAGGCTTGAAATAATTATCATGGGTCAGATGTATCAACTGGAATTTGAACCGTACGCGCGGTTTCAAAAGAACCTGTTAAATATTCGGTGTTTATCCATAAATCAGATTGAGAAAAAAAGAAAGTATTATTGAAATGTCCAATACATGCCAAAAGGGTGTTTCTTGTGTGGGAGGCTGTTTTTTTTATTAAAAGTCCTTTACAGAAATATCAAGAGTAATGAACAAATCTCGAGCGGATTCAACTCTTAAGGCAGTGATCCTACAGCCAAACTTCCACTATACGATCCAACTACGATCTGATTTTAGAAGAAATTGCAATAGAACTTTTATACGAACATTTAATTAGGTAATATCTTAATGACCGAACATCTAAGTTAATAGTCATATTATATTTAAGAAAATGTAAATTTAAAGTGATTTGATGCTTTCTTGAAAGCCAATACATCTGGAAGTCTGTCTGGAAGAGTTCAGTGCATTTAAATTCCGGTTGTTAGTATTATTACCATTATCTAGAAGCTAAATCAGGAAGATGGTGTTTTATTATATTTCCTATCTAATACAATGGCAATTTCTTCGAAAATCGGATCACATGACGATCTTTTAGCGTGCGGTGGACTAAACATGACCACTTCTAAGTGAGTCACATCCAGTCCTATGCATTACGATAGTATTAAGATGTATTTATTCAGAGTTGCCCTATGCAAAACTCGATAAAATCTGTATAATATTGGCTTAACTCCAACACCCCTCCTCGCTCAGGTAGTGCGGTACCGCCCAGGAGGCCATTACCACGCCCACTTCGACAGTAGTGAGGTGACGTCAGACTTGGAGTGCAGACATACAGCTATTACTTTCAACCAATCAGAGGAGACCCCCTTCCACGAAGAACGTTGTCGATATTGCAGGTTTGTCTGGGCGCGGGGTGAGACAATCCCATTTCCCCTTCCTCGATCGAACGGCATCTCGATAGTTAGCACAGTAGTCTGGGAATCCGTAGGTCCAGGGTTTGAAAATAAGTCAGTGCACAGTCAAATTATTTTCTGTAAATAATTAAACTTCAATGACCAAACATTTTTATTCCATTCTATTACAGCTCTTAAAAGATTATAAGATCAATAGGAAATGCAATTCAGACTGGCCTAGGCATTAATTTAAATTAGATTTCGCCTCCATTCTAGTAGCAGGAAATTTAAGTCCAGTATGGCATAATTATGTCCAGTATGACCTAATACACCGATGAAAATAAGGCTGGTCGAATCTTTTAAAAATCATAGGCAGAACGTATTTTGTTTGACCGTCTGATAATTGGAAGAAAAGGGACACTATCAAGCAATCATTTTTTGAAAACATCTAAGTCAGGACAAATTCTGACGCATTGCTTGGATTTCAGCAATTTTGTATATTAAGATAATGTGGGAGAGTATTGATTTATTCATAACATATATTTTTTGTTTGTCATTTTTACAGGATGATAACAATACTGTATTATTTAAATGACGTAGATCAAGGAGGAGAGACGGCATTTCCTTTCGCCGACATGGATCCAGAATCACCAGAGGTACTTGTTCTTAGATTTTACTCACAATACTATAAAGCCCCTTTAAAGTGTTAGGAGCCCCTTACTCGCCAACATTTTGATGGCAAAATTTCACTTAAATTGTATCATATTATGTGAAAGAGGCTGTCAATTATAACACACTTCTGCAAAGATTTCCCCCTCCCCCAACTATGCATGTTTTTGAAGACAACATGGATAAAATAATAGATAATTTGGGTTTTCTGTTGTACGCAGAAAACATACAGTTTGTATTCTTTCAACAATATTCGAGTTCAAACACATTTGTTTTGAAAATCCTTGCAGAAATGTGCTAAAGGCCAACCTCTTTCAGATTATGATATAATTTAAGTGAAATTTTGCCACCAAATGGTTGGGGCTCCCGGGCCAACACTTTAGAGGGGCTTTAACGAAATGACACGTCCTGAACGCAAATTGCTTAATTGTTGAAAATCATAAGTTTGATCACGAACATCATCAGGGCACGAAGCTAGTAAATGCATATACTATATTCAGGCCCGTAGCCACGGGGGGGGGGGGGGGAGGGGGGGCACGTGCCCCCCCCCCCAATTTTCAAGATCCGTTGAGCTTTTTTAGACTCCTCCCCAGGACGTCGATCAATGACATGTATGTGCCCCCCAAACATCAAACTCTGGCTACGGCCCTGACTTTATTGATGAGAGTAAACTTTCTTTCAGATATGTCCAAAAAAACAACTTTTAAATAACAAACAATATCATGCATTTTGCGTTCCGGATGTATATGTTCGTAACACTACATGTCGCTAATCTAAAATACCCAAGGTTAGCCAATTACACCAGGGACCCGTTTCACAAAGCTTTTTTTCAATGGCAAATGACAAAAATCATTGACAAATCTGCTGCTGACCAATCAGAAGCAAGGATTTCAATAGCTTATAATAAAATCTGTCATTTGTCACTGATGACAAGTTTTGTGAAATTGGGTCCAGTTCGCCAGTGTACAATCTGCGACAAATCAGTCAACTGAATACACACTGTGAAAAGGTTGGGCAATATTTTCCAACATTTTGCCAATAGTCAACCCAACCATCTATTGGGCAATATTTTCGTATTTTGCCCAACAGTTGGTCAAAATGTTCCCATCAAGTGGGATACGTTAGTCGGGCAGTTGAAGGTTCATATCTTTGCCCAAATTTTGGTCAAAATACAAAACAATTATGCACGTGTGAAGTAGGGTCCTTACGTTTACCAATACCACTGGGCAAAATATTGCCCAATAGATGGTTGGGTTGACTGTTGACACAACGTTGGGCAAAGTATTGACAAAATATTGCCCAACCTTTTCACAGTGCAATTCCTATAGCCTTTTCCGTCATCTATTGAAAGTTATTAAGTAATCCGAATGTAATTTCACCAGGCGATACGATAGGCTATTACATTGCCCTTGAGTGGATTTCGTGAAGGTCTGTGCGATCTTGTTGCCCGTGTTGCTAGCCACATGGAGAAATTAGAAAACCTCTATTTTTCTGAAAAAGTTCTCTTCTACTTTCTATATGATTTAGGGTTGATAGTAGTGGTTAGGATGTCCTAAGCAAACAAATCATAACACAGACTTTAATTATTATTTAAAACAGAATCTATGTAAAAAAGCAAAAGCCGACTATAAACTTATATCTAAGGTAATACATAAATATGTAAAACTGAATAAGGTATTTTTAGGCATTCCTGTTTTCCAGCGGTAATCATAATGACTGTATATTCTAAATCAAGAATAGAAATATTATAGAAAACAAATTCCCTCCCATACTATGTTTGTATTTACAAACGCGCTAATTTTTCCGCAACATAATTTTCGAATAAATTTGCTTTCGACCCTCCCCTTACCCCCTTTGACCTTTGAACTCCAGTATGAGAGGAAACTCCAGTATGACTACACGGACCTGACTGATCATTGCCATGATAGCAGTCTAGTTGTCAAGGCAGAACGCGGGAAAGCAATCATGTGGTATAACCATAACCTAGATCCTGAAACAGGTAACTATAAACATCATCATCTTACTCAGAGGGGCAAGGGGCCTTCTGCCCCCTCCCTAACTGTTCTGTAACCACGGTATAGACTGGTCTTTAAAAATTACCTTCCAATTTGTATTGACAAATGGTCTAGTTTTGAGAGTTCGTCGATATATTTGTAACTAAATTTATTTCTAGTTTTAGCATAATATTTACCAATGATACATTTTATCATTACGTAGCCACGTCAACAACAGATGAAAATCCTAAGGTGTAAAACTACAAGAAATCGTTAGTTTGCTCGCATGGGCGGATCTAGCTTTTTGCCAGGGGGAGGGGGGGGGGGGGGGTTAACCCAGTGGCCGATCCAGGATTTTCCCAAAATCGCGCCGTTTTACTGTTTTTTTTCCTCACTTGGCCGCCCAAAGGGGGTGTTTAAACCGCCGAAACACACACCCCCCCCCCCCCCACATCCCCCTAGATCCGCCCCTGACTCGCTTCAAGAATACTCGTCAAAATAGGCCTATTAAATGATTATGATAACCGTATTATTTTTGTAAGAACCTTCGAATTAGGCCTCCAACTATGTATACATCCAGCTTCCTGGCCTAAATTAATGCATTATTTCTCCAGCTTCGCATTGTAGTTTTTTTTTTTAAATGACTGCAAAAAAGATAATAATTTCCTTAAAACTCTTTCAAAG